>WFKH01011925.1:618476-631312 GCA_016163765.1 Magallana hongkongensis | reverse complement strand
CCTCTTGTTTTATTTTTTTTTTTAAAAGTCATTTTATTTACAGTGTAAGGAGGGATACATGCGCAGATCCAGAGAGTTTTTCTGGGGAAGGGGGGGGGGGGAGTTTGACAGTTATTCGAGTTTGCAGGGAGGGTGGTGGTTTAAATTTTAAAGAAATTTGATTTTTGGAGAGGGGATCTGGACCCCCTCCCCCCTTTGACCCCATCTCTAGATCCGCACATGGGATAATGTTAATTTTCTGCTACTATTTGACTACCAGGATTAAATTTAATATTTCAAAACTTATTGCACATCTATAGGACAGCCCCTGTTATATCCCAAGATCTGACATGTCTATTCATTAAATCAATAGAGGAGTTCTGGGATCTAGGGTTTTTTTTGGAGTGATAAACGTCAATTTTCTGCTATTATTTGACTCCCTGGATGAAATTTAAATTTTTAAAACCTTATTGCACATCTAAAGGACAGCCCCTATCATATCACAAGATATGATGTGTCTATTCATTAAATCATAAGAGGAGTTCTGGGATGTAGTTTTTTTTTTTTTGAGTGATAAACGTCAATTTTTTGCTATTATTTGACTTCCTGAATGAAATTTAAATTTTTAAAACATTATTGCACATCTATAGGACGTCCCCTATCATATCCCAAGATATGATGTATCTATTGATTAAATCATAAGAGGAGTTCTGGGATCTAGTTTTTTTTTAAAGAGTATTAAACGTCAATTTTCTGCTACTATTTGACTCCCTGGATGAAATTTTAATTTTTAAAATTATATTGCACATCTAAACGACAGCCCAAATCATATCCCAAGGGATAATGTAGCTACTCCAAAAGTTGTAAGAGGAGTTACGGGAACCATACTTTTTTTGCAAAAAAACGTCATTTTTTGTTGCCCACCGATCCCTGTGATGAAAAAAAAAATTCTGAAACCTGATCACACTTCATAATGACACCCCCAATCATATTCTAGATCATTTGGCTACTGCAAAAAAATGACGTTTTTTAAACCAGATTTTTTGTAAAAAAAAAAAAAACACGTCATTTTTCAGCCACCAAATGACCCCAAGGGCAAAATTGAAATTTCCGAAACCTTATTGCGCATCTATAGGATACCCCAAAACATATTCCAAAAGATGATTTGTCTATTGTTGAAAATGTAGGAGTTCGAGGAAGAAGGTTTTTTCTGAAAAAACGTCATTTTTTACCAATTATCTGACCCCCAGGACTACCAGAGAATTTTTGAAACCATTTTACAAAACAACATGACACCACCAATCAAACTCCAAGAGTTCAGATTGCTAGTTTATACGATGTAAGAGCAGTTTGAGAAAGTAAAACGTGACAGACGGACGGACGGACGGACGGAACAGGACAACAACAATATACCCGAACTTTCTTTAGAAAGTGCGGGTATAAAAATGTTAGTATTCGTGAGACCTTTCGAACGAACTCAAGAAAAAAGAGGCTGGCCCCTTTGATTAGGGGCCAAGACACTCGTGGGGTCTCTTCTAATAGCTTAAAAACGATCAAGATTTTGTGATGCATTATAGAGCAAAGTTGTTGATCGTAACAATATCAGTTTCTAAAGCTCATTGCCACACCAATTGATGACGTAGTTAAAGATTTTAGGGGACTACAATCTTAAATCTTAAATGTGCTGTATGTGAAAAAGTAAAACACTTTGTTAAGCATTATTAAGGATACTGTATTGACATTCGTAATCATCATCTGAAAGGGATGAATTAGGAAGAATTTTGCAACTGTATTGGTATTTTAATCGTATCGTTTAAAAAATTGAACGGAAGACCTACTCGTTACTCGTAAGGAGATTGTATCTAGTTAATCACCTAATTGTCTACGGATTTTTCCGGTTTTTTTCCAAATACGACAAAGAGCACACGGCGGGTGTGACCGGTCAGCAGAGGAAGCTCACTCCCTCTAGGCACCTGATCTTACCTCTATCTTTTTTTAGGTCCGTGTTGCTTTGATTTGAATTTGTATTTCGTTTTATGGATTTTTGAGATGGTTGACGGTTTGTTAGTGTCATGTTCTCATCAAATCATTCTGTTGTCAACATTCCATGGAAATATCCAAACAACATAAATACTATTTAAAACATCTACCTGAAGTCAATTCATAAATGCTCTGTTTTTATACAATTACGACCTTTATGTGTCGGTAGGACGAGTAAAAGTTACAAATTTTAACAATGCTGGTCATGCGCACTATTGTTTCAAATGTTATTAAGTGGAACATCTGAGCTATTAATTTCTTGATTATACACTACACAATGTTGTTATTTGTATGTAAAGGAACATAACATAATGATATTGAATATTCTAGGAAACATTTCTTGAATTCAGAAGGTATAATGTATTTAAGGGATATAACATGTGTGTTATTTTGTAATTTTAGAACAATGAAGATGGACAATGCGAGCGGTAATCTTAGGAAAAGTATCGGCGCCCTGTACATGCCATTGTTGGCTGTTTTGTTGTGGCATCTGTATTTATGACTGGAGTCGTAGATAAATGTGAAAACTAATGTGAATGTATTAAATTTCTGTATTTATATGTAGTATTTTATGTATTAGCTATATGTCTTGACTTAACAAGTGTTCCGCTGATTTTGTGTTCGTTTGTTTTTTATTTGATGTTATGCATGTATATCTAGGTATTTTTTTTTAAATTTAATGATATACTGTTAGAAAACAATTTCCTAAAATGTGTTCAGTTTATTTTTTAATTTGGAGAATCATCTTTTGTTCATGAATCCGTTCAACAGTTGGATATTAAGTCATACATATTAATGAGTATCATTTTAGCTCACCTGAACCGAGCGTCAAAGTTAGATTTTCTGATCACCATTTGTCCATCGTCCGTCCATCTGTTTGTCCGCCTGTCTGTAAACATTTTCTACCTTTTCTCTAGAACCACTGGGGCAAATTTAACTGAACTTGGTACAAATGATCCTTATGGAAAGGGGATTCTAAATTATTAAAATAAAGGGCAAATCCTGTCTTAAAAGGGAGATTATTGTGAAGCGGCTAAAATATTGTGCATGTCTTATAAAATCTTTTTAAAAACCACTGCATCAGAAATGACAATATTTACAACAAAGCTTTTATAAATAGTGAAGATACAAAATTATTAAAACTACTTGGGCACCAAAAGGGGTTCAAAGTTTACAAAATATATAGGGAAAATGTTTAAAAATATTCTTTTCAAGAACTTTAATGCTACAATTTGTGAGATTCCTATGCAAGCATCATCCAAAACTGTAGGTTCTAAATTGTGACTCCCAGACCAATACTGAGATCCCAAGAGGAGTTCAAGTTTAAATAAGAAATATATAGGCAAACTATTTAAAATATTCTTCTCCAGAACTACAATGTGTGATATCATTATGCTGGCATCCTCCAATAATGTAGATTCTGTATTGTTTAAATTGTGATTCACGGACCAATACTTCGGCCCCAAGAGGGTTTTAAAATATAACATAGAAATATAAAGGGAACATGTTTTAAAAATAGTGTTTTCAAGACTACAATGTTACAATTTGTAATAAAACAATGCAAACATTCTGAAATAGTGTAGGTTCTAAATTATTAAAACCGTGACCCCCCGGAAATACTGAGAACCAAAGAGGGGTTCAAATTTAATTGAAATATAAAGGGAAAATGTTTAAAAGTCTTTTAAATTACTATGCAAGCATTCTCAGAAATGTTAATTCTCCTCTCAAGAGGGGTTCAAAGTTTATCATAAAACGATATAGGCAAACTATTTAAAAATCTTCTTCTCAAGAACTACAATGCTACAATTTATGAAATAACTATGCAATTATCCTCAAATTATATTGATTCTAGATTATTAAAATCATTACGGACGGACTAATACTGATATCCCAATAGATGTTCAAAGTTTAACATAGAAATATATTGGTAAACTGTTTAAAAAACTAATAAAAATTGATACAAGAAATTGTTGATCAGGTAAGCGATGTGGCCCATAAGCCTCTTGTTTATATTATTATGATAATACTTTGTACATATTTGTAAAAATATAACTATATAAATATATGTTATTATGTGTTCAACATTTTATGGAATCATTTGTTCTTAATATCCATTAATAATTAATAACATATATAAGTGTTGAGTCTATTCGATTCAAAAATGTATTGTTTGTATAGGGGTTTTTATACTGATGTATTAATTGTCAAGCAGATTTATTACTAAAATGCATTTTTTTCTGCAGCTGCTTACTGAAATGTTAAATAAATAGCACGTCTTTTAAGAGGGGCAGTTAGTATGTTTTTCCTCGTTCAATCCATTTGTATAATAAGTACACTTTACTGCTATATTTTAAATGATGTTCAATTAGATGAACATTAAACATGTATATATTTTGGAATATAATTTTTGTCCTTTCATTTAAAATAGTGTTAAATAAAAAATCTTTATAGCAAAATATAATCTATAACAATAAAAAAAACCTTTAAAAAACTCCCTTATAAATTACTTTTTTAAGCATGCATATGTACATGTAGCATGTAGTACATATAGGTATAATAAGAATATGTCATTTGTAAGACGTATGAAATACTCTGCTATTCTCATCTGATTTGTTTTACATTTCATTTCTTTGAGAATGATAGTTTAAAGTACACATTTTTATTACCCAAAATGTAACTTCGGACACACGTTTATTTTCAAGCATCACTGTAACAATTCACAATATAAAAATTTAATAACTATTTAGGTTTCTTAGAATTAGTATTTTTGAACTTAAGGATAGTATTTTATAAGAACGCAGCAATTTTACTATAAGGAACGAAACACTACCAATTGTTCTTTGTAGCCTTATTATAGTAGCGCTGTTCTCCACATTGAAATAACTTGGTCAATGACCAATCTTATTAAATATGAATTTCCTTATATAAGCGTCAACGTCAGACACTCGCGGAGGAAAACCTCATTCAAAAGAGCTACATAACAAGTATTTATTTTATCCGATGTTTTCTATAATTAAGGGAAAAAAATCATCCTTTGACTTTTATGAGAGTGATCATTACATTCAGGCACGTGACCAAATTCAAAAATGCCCTTAACAGTCAAAGAATGAATTATTTTTTTGTGTATGTACAAATAAAATTATTGATATTATTATTCAAAAATAAAGACACCGTTTGACGCGTAGTGTTATCGCGGACAAATACATAGAAAAAAAAGTTTATTGCTCAAAGAACAAAAATGCGACCGAGCGACAAAATATTATTTATTTATTTATTTATTTATTTATTTATTTATTTATTTATTTAATAATATTTTTTATCAGATATTTTTAATTTCTGTGGTGAACTTTAATATTTGTGAGAACGGAAAACACATTGAAATCGTTAGTAGTTGTCCCTCTGGTACAACTGAGTTCATGGTACACTGTAGAGGTAAATCAGAAAACTATGTGAAAATTTTCCAGAAGACTGTCCAGACGGAACGGACCATCTATTAGTATACCGCTGTGTAATACACAGATGCCCTTTAAGATCCATCGCAGTTTGTGCCAGAATTTTTTTCACAACCGTTTTAGCCAGTTTTAGGCTGAAACTAGCTAGTTCAAGAAATGTTAACATTTTTATTATCAAATGCACAAGAGGACCGCAACCCCCCCCCCCCCCCACCCATAATTAGGAATTGTTAATGGCCAGAAAAGCTGAAACTTACGTGGAAGCATTCTTAGCTAGCGTTAATTCAAAGTTGTGAAAATCATGACACCCGCGGGTAAGATTGGGCCACAATGGGGAGGGTCAAATTTTTTCATAGGAATATATTATAGAGTAGATATTTAAAAAATATTCTTCTGAGAAAGTAATCAGCCAGGAAAACTGAAACGTGGAAGCATTCTCAGCTACTTTAGATTCAAAGTTGTAAAAATCATGACTCCCGGGGGTAGGGTTGGACAACAATGGGTGGGGGTAGAATTTTAACATAGGAATATATAAGAGTAAATCTTAAAACATTTTCTACTCCAAAACCAATCAGCAAGAAAATCTGAAACTTTAATTGTGTAAGCATTCTCAGCTAGTATAGATTCATAATTGTGAAAACCATGATTCCCGGGAATAAGGTAAGGCCGCAAGAGTGGATGATTTCTACATAGGAATATATAGAGAAAAAAATTTTAAAGACCGACTGGCCAGAAAAGCATACTCAAATAGGGACTGGGGTTCAAATCATGATCATGGATTGGGTCACAACGGGGGGGGGGGGGGGGGCGGCAGATTTTAACATAAGGATATAGAGAAAAAATTCTTTAAAAATCTTAAAATAACTTCAGTGAAAGCAACCTGGGACTAGTTACTCTTTTATCTAACAAATTATTATTTAAATTATTAATACTACATGTTTAATAGACAAAAACAAGAATAGGGATGATTTTTCTCCTTGTCATACACAAAATAACAATTAAAAAGATAACATGAAAAACCATTAATGCATACTTTGGATTATTTTGGATTTATTTATGATAGAGGCAGTATGCTGTTACTTATTTATATGTACTATGTTACTTAATTGAATTTGACAGAATTATAAAGGGAATACATTTTTGTAGACATCTTAATTTTTTTGTTTAAATCTTATAAGTTTTTGTCATAATTAAGAGTAGGCTTAGTTTAGCATTTGTATTTTTAAAAATCAAAATCAATTTTAATTTTAAAAATGGAATTTTGATCTTTTATGAAATCTACGAATTTCATTTTGCCTTTCCCATACAAAGGACATTTTAATATAAAATATATACATAATTGAAATATAAAACAAAAACATGGGGTTTCGCTTAACAGTATTTGATGCAAGTAGAATTATTTTCAAAAAACTATTCTTATTTTAAAGATTCCTGATGCATACAACTCCTTGATCTCAAATAAACGACTCAACATTTATTTAGATAAAAGACAAACATAAAAATTTAAAATGCAGGGAAGAAAATAAATAATGCAAAATAAACAAATTCAGTAATGGCAAAATTCTTAAACAATTGCATGCAAGAACTCACAGATCCTGTGTTACGAAAAAAACCAACTTTATACAATTTTTTTTACTAGCATATTGCATACAATATCAAAGTACATATAAAAAAAACATTTTGTAAACGAAGTGGCACGTGTATCTTTCTTTATCAAAGTGTAGGCGACTCAATTTTCAATTATAGCTAGTATTCTATATGTATCTTATTATTCAGAGGCAATTACGGCTATTTTCATTGGTGTCACAGATGGTTTGAACCATTTCCTTCTCTGTTGTAGATAAAGGAAAGAATACTCGAGTCATAATTTTCTTCTTGAGAGTGATAAGTACCGTCACATAATTGCTATACATAACTTAACAGTTAATATTATGTATCGCTGAGCTAGCTCCTTTTCAGTCGTGGAACTACAAGAATAGATACTTTATGGGATTAAGTGTTTTAAATATGTATTTTGCAATCTACATGACAATGTATTATTTATGAATTTTGAAGATTTAGAATTAACGCACTCTTGTTTTGATGAAAACGGCAGTCGATACCACTTCGAAAAGATACATACGACGATTTGTGTTTTAAAAAGCAAACAGTTCAATATCATGACATGCATGTCTGTAAAATATTTGTATTGTAGACATATCCCCCGACCGATACATTATGAATATATGTAAGATGTGTTACTGTGTTTTCTATCAACTTTGGTGAGTGTTTTCCATTTTTCTTTATATCATGTAGGCATATCTCAATACATTATAGATAATTTCGTGACTTTTTTTTACGTTTTTAATTATATCTGAAATGTCGTGCCAAGACTAGATAAGTATTTGCAGGAAATTGTATAAATATATATATATATATATATATATGTATAAATATAGTGTGTTTCTATTGTAATCTATTTATAAATTAAAGCTAATTGATTAAATCATATTGTCATTAAAATCTATACTTCCGTACTCAAGCCAACTTTGTATGCTAAACTAGAAAATATTTCCAGAATAAAAGCATTGTATTCTCTAAGTGCGAATGCCTGTACTGAGTCTGAAGGAAATGTTCATTCTGTTTTATGTACTCGTAAATGGGATGATTCTTATTTTGGCATTTGACAAATGGCTCGCAGTGTAAGGTTTAAAAAAATGTGACATCATTTTATTGAGTTCCCTTGTTACATTCGTTATAAAAATAATAAAATGTCTTCATGATACTTAATGGTATATTTTATTTTGTATAAGACATTGTTCAGGGTGATTTTATGGATTGAAATGTGACAGAAAGTGTCCGTATCCCAATTACGGTAAACATTGTTCCCAGAAATGTGACTGTTCAGAACAAAAATGCAACATAATAATGGGCTGTCTATCTCAAGTAAGTTTTGTTGTTTGGTAGAAAACTATTTTAGTCATATTGCAAATTTGTGAAATATTGATTAGTTTAAACAGTTCAAGCATGTTTAAATGTCATAATCACTATTCTGTAATAATATATAAAAACTTAATCTTGAGAAATTTAAACAAAACATTCCATGTATGAACCAGTTATGGGTAAACTCGGAAGAGCATATACATTGCATCTTTTAAAATGCTAGTTATGTATTAAATTATAAACAAACATTATATTTTGACACGGCCTATTTTCTTTCAGCTAGAAACCACGACTCCACCCCCCACGTCATCAAACAGTAAACACAACACTCAAGATTGCATCGAAGAAGCGAATACAATATATACTCAAAGTTTGGCACCGAAAGACACTAAACTGATAGGTACAAAATAACTGGTACTGGTGCTTGAATATTATAAATGTTGGTTTTCATTTTCATAGCTTTGGTCGATTTGGCATGCACTTGACTCATATAAAGTTTTGAAAAAAGCTTACTTTATAAATTTGTATGAATAACGTTGAATTTGAGATAATGTATGTTACTTCCTACAACTTTGTGTCGGATTGGAATAACGTCCATAAAAGGCAAGACGAAGCGTTTAATTTGTTTTGAACCAACGCATTTGTGTTAATGAAAATATATTAAGAAAGGTTTGTAATGTAGATGACGTTGCGTACTTCATCTTTCCGTCAAATTTTGTCATTTGCCGTCTAAAAAGTTTTAGTCGGCAATTATGTGACACGCTTTATCCATTGACGTTGCGTCACTTCAGTCTGAGACAGAACAACTCATTTGTATTCCCCAATTTCTTTGTTGTTTAAAAATGTGACTTTTATGATGGTTATAAATTTTGAAAGCCTTTTATTTACCGATTTTATTCTATATACCCGAAAGAACAGTTATTAATTTCGACAGAGGCATTCTAACTGTACAGGCTTCTAAGTACATTAATTTCATTTTGCATAAAAAATCGAAAAAAAAAAAAACGGAATACAGAAGGAATACAGAAACCATGCGTAGTAAAGAAATTCATTTTGTGGCATGAATGATCACAATATTTAATTTATGTTGCACAGAAACGTAGTACACACAGTACGTATACGCTGCCTAGCTTCAAGTGCACATCGCATGACGGTAGAGTACAACGGACAATGCTGTATTAACGATACGTGAGCCATGATTTAAGTGCCCTAACATGCTCATGTGAATGAAATACCTTAATGGGGTGGACAGTGAAAAATGCTCTATTAAAGCAATGTAGTGACAAGCGTGACAAAAAAAGAGAGCTGAGATATTGCGGTATTCAGAAGTAGAAAATGCGTATTTGATATGGCTTCATGTCAGCTTAAAATAACATAAACTTATATTAGTGTTAGTAAACCAGCGGAAGTCTAAGAAATATGAAATAGTTTAATTTTTAGTGTCATTTATATTTCCCGTTTGATGTTTATTTTATATCTGATATTAATTTCCTTTAAGCTGATACTGTCACAGTCACCGACGAAACTATCGCCCCAACAGTAGCATATCGTTGGAACCAGGGTGATTGGGTGACAAGGAGCAGCTATGGAACCGGCATGCTGATAATTATCTTGGTTTTGTTCATATCAGCATTTCAGTTTTGCGTTGTATGAGAGTTAAAGTACACTTGAAGACTAGGAACCTTCTACAACATAAATGTTGAGAGAGAGAGAGAGAGAGAGAGAGAGAGAGAGAGAGAGAGAGAGAGAGAGAGAGAGAGAGACAGACAGACAGACAGACAGACAGACAGAGAATAACTATTTAGTTGATTGTGGATTGGCGTGAGATTACTAAACACATCATATTTAAAAATGTGTTTGCTATTTTTAACACAAAATAAAAATTACTTACAAAATATAATTCACACATTAAATTTAGTGATGATTATAAAAAAAATACCGCTTCTTAATTTCTTTTTACAAAAGAATGTAAAATAGAACAAGATAAGTATCCTGTATCTTAAATCTGTTGCAACACTGTCAATACTTCCTCCTAGTAGATATGCGTATAATGTCCCCCAACTCCCCGCCTGCAACGATGTTTGGTGAAGCCAGTGTCTACAATAAATAAAAAAGCTCTCGTTTTTACATAATACGCACATTTGAAGAACATTTTGTTTTATGTATGAATAAAAATGGTGGTCAGATGGAGTATAATTTAAATCTGTTTTCCTCCCTGGCCTCTGCGGTTATAGTACGAATAGTTGTGAAATAACCTTGTCTCGTCGTCAATGTAATAAATCAAAGCCTTCTTGTTCCTCGGAGAAATAAAACAAACAAAAACTAAGGTTGTTTTTTTTTTAATTTCAATTGCAAAGTATGTCTCACCCCCCACCCCTATGGAGAAGTATCTTGACTTCCGGGGTCATGGTTTGAACAAACGGCAATCTACAATATATCAATTTTTGTTGGGGGGGGGGGGGTGGTAATTTGTAGCGAGCTCGGAAGAATAATATTTTCAGAACAACACCCTTATTTTAATATTTTTAAAAACTATATCCCCTTTAAAAGATGGTTACTGATTAAATATACCTAAAAATCCTACAGCCAGTTATGCTATGTTTGTCTGGAATTGACTCAGTGATTCAGACGAAAAAAGTAAAAACTTACATTTAGAGATGTTCATCATTTGTTTCAGGTAAGATAAGATATTTTAGTTTTTAATACGATTTTCACTCAACTTTGCCCATTATTCACATGTATTAAATAGTTTACGCTAATTATCTAAGAATTACAATAAAGTATTCTTATTACGATTTTTTGTTACGTGTGATTGTAATAAAAAGTGTATATGTGTATGTATAATATTATGTATAAGCAATTTTTTTTTAAATATTTTTAAACAAATTTCGTCAAAAACGCAAAAAATATATACATGAGCCGATTTTAACGATATGCATAAGCTAAAATAATTGCATGTCATCAGCCAGCATGTAGACTTCATCCTTCCTAATGAAGATTTGCTTCTACAGGTCCTTGCATGCATTTAGAGATATCATTATCACATTGACCGTATTTTAGCTCACCTGAGCTGAAAGCTCAAGTGAGCTTTTCTGATCAAAATTTGTCCGTTGTCTGTCGTCGTTGGCGTTGTTGTCGTTGTAAACTTTTCACATTTTCATCTTCTTCTCCAGAACCACTAGGCAGATTTCAACCAAACTTGACACAAAGCATCACTGGGTAAAGGTGATTCAAGTTTGTTCAAATGAAGGGCCACACCCTCTTTAAAGGGGAGATAATTTAGAATTATTTAAAATTTGTAGGTATTTTTCAAAAAATTTTCTTCTCAAAAACTATTAGGCCAGAAATTCTGTAACTTGTATGGAAGCATCCTCATGTAGTGTAGATTCAAGTTTGTTCAAATCATGGCCTCCGGGGGTAGGGTGGGGCCACAATGGGGGGAAGAATTTTAACAAAGGAATATATAGAGAAAATCTTTAAAAATCTTCTCCTCAAAAACTATTAGGCCAGAAAAGCTCAAATTGGAGCAGAATCATCCTCAGATAGTGTAGATTCAAGTTTGTTTAAATCATGGTCCCGGGGGGTAGGGTGGGGCCACCATGGGGGGTTGAATTTTTACATAGGAATATATAGAGAAAATCTTTAAAAATCTTCTTCTTAAAAACTATTAGACCAGAAAAGCTCAAATTGGAGTGGAAGCATCCTCAGATAGTGTAGATTCAAGTTTGTTCAAATCATGGTCCCCGGGGGTAGGGTGGGGCCACCATGGGGGGTTGAACTTTTACATAGGAATATATATAGAAAATCTTTAAAAATCTTCTTCTCAAAAACTATTAGACCAGAAAAGCTCAAATTGGAGTGGAAGCATCCTCAGATAGTGTAGATTTAAGTTTGATTAAATCATGGTCCCCGGGGGTAGGGTGGGGCCACGATGGAGGATGAATTTTTACATAGGGATATATAGAGAAAATCTTTTAAAATCTTCTTCTCAAAAACTATTAGGCCAGAAAAGCTCCAATTTGAGCGGAAGCATCCTCAGATAGTGTAGATTCAAGTTTGTTTAAATAATGGTCCCCGGGGGTTAGGGTGGGGCCACAATGGGGGGATGAATTTTTACATAGGAATATATACAGAAAATCTTTAAAAATCTTCTCCTTAAAAACTGTTAGGCCAGAAAAGCTCACACTTTTGTGGAGGCATCCTCAGATAGTGTGGATTCAAGTTTATTTACATCATGGTCCCCGGGGGTAGGGCGGGGCCACAAGGGGCATGAATTTTTACATAGGAATATATAGAGAAAATCTTTAAAAATATTCTGGGAAAGTTTTCAGTCCAAAAAGTAGTAAATTGTGTGAAAGCGCGGGTTGTGCAGATTGAAGTTTGATCAAACCATGAATCCCTAGAGAAAAGTGGGGCCACAAAGTGTGTGTGTGTGGGGGGGGG
>WFKH01011925.1:605577-618376 GCA_016163765.1 Magallana hongkongensis | reverse complement strand
TATATATATATATATATATATATATATATATATATATATAAAAATGTCGTTTTCATAACGTTTATTATTAGTTGATTGCATACATGTTCTTGTATAATTCTAATATCAACAACCGCTAAAAACTGATTATGAGTTATCTGCCTTATTCTGCACAGACAACTGAAAACTTATTAATAAGTTGGCCACTGTGACACCTACATCTGTTCTTTATTTAACTCAGCAAATGAAAGCAAAGGAAAGCCACGATAGCTTTAATCAAAGAATTCTCACAGAAATGCAAAGTGGGAAACTTAAAAAGAGCATTGCTTGTAACATATGGAATGATTACAGAATATCATATACATTATTTAAAAATATATCCTTTAATACAAGCTTATACGCCCATACAAATTCAGAAAAAATACAATGTGATGTAAATTATATTTTATCCATTCCAGAACTCTTGTTATTAAAATCAATTCACTTTTCAAACCTAAATTCACAAAACAGGAAAGGTTTTTTCACTCGATTCGCGACTTTTACAACACTTTACCACACTTCCTCGTTTTGACATAATTGAATGTATCAATCAATGAGAAAATAAACAACTTTTTAGAATATTTATTTTTGAAAATGGTTCGTGTCACGTTTGTCGAATAATTATACATACACACAGAGATACTTCTAACGGCCGCAGCACATGTATTCGTTTTGTTTTAAATGTTTCTATTGTAAAAAAAAAAAAAAAAACCCAAAACATAAATGACCATGTATGTACAAATAATATTAACTGCATTTAATTTCTGAATATTTTGAATTCTTTAACTCTGAACGGTTCAGAGTTGAAGAATTCAAAATATTCAGAAACGAGTGATAAATACACAATGTTAGTTATTTACTACCCATTACATGTCGTCATTTGGAAATTGGACTGTTCTATCTGATTTCTGTAAAATTTTGGGAGGTGATGTTATAAGTTCAGAGATCAAATCAAAAACTTTTTTAATGTTAGGCTTTTGAATCGTAAATTATTGCTGCATAAATCAGTATTTTATGTTTCTGTTTTAAAAAATTGCATTATTTTTTGTTTAAATCAACGGGAAAGTGCCTAAATCTCTAATTTTTCACATGGACATTGAACAGGGAGGTAGGAGGTAGTATGTAAATCAAGAGATTTAACATGGACATAGCACATTTAATATGAAAATAGAACATTACAAATTGATAAAAATAGCTAATTTAAATGTGTTTTAAGTTCTAAGAAAAATCATTACTCATCTGACCACTAGTAAACAGTTTGATTGGTCAATTAAGGGAGTTAGAACATGTTGTATTTATGCATTTTTATTAAATGAAGATGAAACAAAGTATTACTGTTAATAGTTTCTGTATTCATGAAACAATTTTAAATATCATTATGACATCATAAGTAGATAGATCTCCTTCAGCCGCTTCTAACGAAATGCATAACTCATGTTTTTTGTAAATTTGGCACTTTGAACATTATAATAACTCTCAGGTGACGATGTATCTGTTTTTCTCAGTTCAATTTTGATTTTAACTTTTATTATCATTTTTTAATAAGATAAGACAATTTCTTTGCTATATGGTCAATTGCTTATCATATGTCTTACTGTTCCTATCCATCAATAGTATCCAACATGCATATATCCACACTCTTTTCAGCAAAAGACGAAAGCAGTGACCATCTTGTTACAGTGAAAGATGGTTAAATAAACCATACGGGACAATATAAACTGACATATCACTGTGTGACACAAGGCAACAATAACAAACAATATATATATTACATAGTTTGGGATTTGTTTACATAACAGACCTCCAGAATGAAATAATAATTTAAGTGTCTGTTAAATAATTTCCTTGTAAACTATATGATTGAGGATAAAATCATCAATACTTTTATGACTCGTCCTATCTCTAACTGTACTATATTTTCCGACATGTCTACTCATGAACCTTGTATCATCCAAATTTAGAATGTTACATAGAGGTTTCATGTAGCGACTTCCCTCTTTAAAAAAAGTACCTTGTTTTACGATTTATGGCTTTTGTAGAAGAGGATAACCAAACATGATATTACATGGAGTTTTCCATGAAGTACCAAGTGTTGTCTTTTCTTTTCTACAAGTAGTTCTGTATCATTATTTGATGGTGGCTGCAAGTAACAGTAACTGTGAAGGGTAACTATATCGCTTTGCACAACAGAAGTTATCAGAGTTAACAGAATTATATCGAATTCAATCATACAAGACAGTTTTACATTTTATTAATAATAAATAATGTGTTTGCATTGTAGGAAACCTCATGGATGTTGTGAAGGATATACATTTAATGCTACTTTGGATACATGTGTAGGCAAGTATCCTTAACAATAATATGCAGTGTTTGGCTGCAGACAAAATAAATGTCAGATTTTTATATAGTCGTGATCTATGTTTTGCTTCACTTTTATAAATTTCTTTTAAAAAATACAAATCACTTACGCAATGAATTTTGCTTAGAAGAAACAGATTTGAATAATTATCTTTTTTTACATGTACTTCTGACGAGCTTGCCTTTAAATATTTTTGTTTCAACTGTACTATGGAATTAGAAAATGTTTTAATTTGTAGAATGCGCTATTGGATTCTATGCCACTAGTTGTTCCTTACCCTGTCCATATCCAACGTATGGACGAGACTGTCAAAACATTTGTAACTGCACAAAATATCTGTGTGATTATGTTCAGGGCTGCCTTAAAGAATTCGGTAATGTTTACAAGCTAAATAAGTGAATTATTTTTCTATGTATTAAAACTTGGTCTCATAAACGTGGAATTTTTTAAATCCATGGATTTTATTGATAACCTTAGTCATACCCAATTCCCCCGAGAAATTATGAATGTATTTCCATTCAAGCAAGGTCGTATTATGATGTATTGTCATTTTAATTAACGTGAAGTTTAAAACAAAATGAAAATCAATGACAAACGGTTCAAGCTCTACTGAATGATAGTATTATAACCGTAATGATTATGCTTCAGAATCTTTTATTTTAATACATCCTTGTCAATATGAATTTGAACGAATGCTGAATTTACGTGTATTCAGCATTCATTTATTTGTAAACAGCATTCAATCATTTAAATTATGAAAACTATTAAAACAAAGTCCTAAACAAGGTATAACAACTTAAAATTACACAATTTTCGAAAATAATTAGATCATCGCAGAAAAGTGCCCAAATAGTAAATCATTTCAAAAATTCAACACATCAAGTATCATCATACATGTAGTTCACATCATTCAACAAATTCAAACAAGTTCATAGAAATTCAAAACTTCATTTAAGCATTGAATGCTTATTTGTGGATGTCGTCGGTCCTGTAACACACCAAGCGGTGCAGACAAACATCGTCACAAATAGTTCCTGTTATCTCAAAACTGACATATAAAATTAGGCATTAAGTAAAACATAAAATTTCTATATCTGGAAATACCCCTTTGTGGACCTCAGTGACGCCTTCATGGTTAAAATTTGCGTTGTTTTTCGAGGACTAGGGGTGAAGCTGATCTTTTTCATCCTTTTTTTTTGTTCAAATAGTCTGCAGCAGCTGACTGTTTCGATCTCTTACTTATTTGACTGTCTTCTCGACCTCTTTTTGAATTTGCATTACATATTTTATTTTTTTTTTACCATTTTTCTTTATCTCTTTACTCAATGAATCTCATAATTACTCCTTCATAATGAGTATCATTCTTCTGTTCTTTTTTATAAAAAGATGTCAACATAACGTTTATGTAATATTTCAGCTTATTTATTTAATTGTCGAACAAATATTTATGCTTGAAAACTGACAGATCAGTCATTGATCGAGATACACCATCCTGACAATTCTTTGTTATATAAAGTTAACGCTTTTTTTATTTTAAAAATTTTAGAAAACGGAACCGCCGTGATTTCGTCGAAAATTGCGCAGAAAAAGCAGGAAGTTTCTACAAACACCGCGATGGCATCAGCTTTGACTGGATTGGTTTCTCTTTCGGTGCTGGTGTTGATAGCATACGCCATACGGAAGCGTTATGGTGGAAGCGACAAACCTATGCTGGACATTATAGTAATGGGTCAGCGTGGAAATGCAGACAAGTGCAACAATCTTTAGTGGAACTATTTATACATGGATCTAGCAATATATTAATTGTACTCTAACATTACGTACTTTCATATTAACATATGGGTCGCGGTGGTTGCAACCCCCCTACCTCTTGATTTGATTGAGAGAGAGAGAGAGAGAGAGAGAGAGAGAGAGATATTTCATTTTGTTTCACAGTGTTCGGTTAATCGAAGTGTTCAAAGTTCAAAATCATATACACAAATGAATTGTATTACGAGAAACATTTACTATGCGTGGTAAACAGAGATGTTTCAATATTACAGTTGAGTGTAAATATAGGACTAGCAGATCTGCGTATCCTGTTATCTTTCCTAATATATACTTCATTTTATAAATATTTTTCATAATTTTATTTTTTTTTGAATATACAAGTAACCTGACTATTTTATAAAAGGAAGTGTATCATGCAGGACATGTACTGTGTCTATGGTATTGGTGCATTTGTACACTGGTCTTATGAATATAAAAAAGACATATCTAAGTGTATGCCTGTTTATTGCATCATTTTAATTTTCAAGACGTCTTCTTTTTCTTATAAAAAGAAATTATAGATACATTGAAATACAAAACCTGGCTTTAAAAAAAAACCAATTAACATGAAATACTCTATCTCCGAGCATATCAAACATTAAATTTTATTTTCATATTAGATGTGGTACAATTCACAAATATTTATTTCATGAATTATTTTGTGCTCGAAACGACCACTCGAGTTGTCAAAATTACCTACAGAATTTGATGACGAAAGCAATCCCGCGACCTATTGATATTTAATTTAGTTTAAATATGCCCATATGCTAGCCATCTACCCGGCCATCTTTGTTGGTGATGCTGTAACGTTTCTGAGTTCGATATGGGATTCGGCTGCTCTGCCTGAGCAAATCAAAGAGTGAATTAAAAAAACAATTTCCTCAATCACAGACTTGAATTTAAAATATGTACACAAGTATTATCCCTCGGTTCTCTGTGGCGCACGCACTTAAATGGCGATTGCGTATGCGCTGCTCGGAGACAGGAGCGCACGCGCCGTTCCGAGACTGTAGCGTACTAACCACAGTTAAAGAGGTTCGCTCCTTAGGTTTTTGGGTTGCCATTTTGGGTCACCTCTAGTCTGAAAATTCTGCATCACATATTAATTCTAGTAGTATATTTATATTTTACAATGCCAAATAAACTATATGGAATAAAATTGTTTTTAAAAAATTACATTTTTACAGAGTTTAGTACGGGACTATATTTTGTGGCGGAAGGTTTTCAAGAAGGAAATGAACAATTTTCATAACTCACTAGTTTAGAGTACTGTTACTTTAGCTTCCTAATTTTTTGCACAGACCAAACTTCTAGATAGTTTGTGTATTATGATATATTCATGATGTTCTAAAAAACATATTTAAACAATATTTTGATATTTCTATCGATATATTTTGGCATATTTAGCTTATATTTCATAGATGTTAAGAAAAAAATAACTCCAATTTTAGCCTAAAATCAGCTTATTTCATGCTTTATCTTAAATTTTTGAGATGTGACCCCTACTTGATTTACTTTTAAAAGAGACATTAAATGTATGTCTATTTGTATGCAAAGTTTTGGAAAGATGACATTACTATAATTTTTTTTATTTGCGTTATAATTTGATTACTCCAAAATTTTGTAACATCTGTTGTTGTGTTCATCATGTACTGGCCTTTGAAGACACCAGTAAAGCAAGAATTTTTAAACTTTGACTTAGATTTTACTTTTATAGTCACTACATGTGTTCAATTTCATACTGTATTAAAATCATAATTAAATAATAGTTCAAATTATAAATATCTGTTTGATTTTTTTTTTTAAATTCTTAATTTCTATGTCAAATTTTAGCAAAAATTTCAGGAGAATTATTATTTCTGTTTGGGGCCCTATATTTCCAAAAAATGGCATGTGACATGGGTCACAAATGAAATAAATGAACATTATAGGTCCCCATCTTTATATCCAAGTGGTTTTCGGATGATTGACATTACTATTATTTCAGGTGCCAACCTCCTTAACAAGCCAATCTGTATATTTATTTATTCAAATATACACCTATAGTCTCGAAAGCCTATTACAGGCACGTAAGACTATAGACAGGTTAATCTTACCAGCCTTTGTTTCCTTCCTGGCTTCAACGTGTTGATGCTTCGGCCGTCAAACACAGACTCTCCGATCCTGTCGATTTGCTCAGCTTATATACCCTTCCGGTACCACGTGACCAGCTGCGAATCGAATGGGATGCGTACATGAAACCGGAAGTCAATCAGCACTACCACAGGGAACCGAAGGGATATTTCCGATTTTGATTATAACCTTTGAAAATCTTGATTTTGTAATGTGTAAATTATTTCCCCGTTCTGTTATTTTATTTTAATTAAAAACCCCTTTTAATGTATATTGTTCTGTGTATACAAGTTATCAAACAGCCATCAACATATACATGCGTTGAGACGTCGACACAACGCGAATTGTTACACATTGCATTGTAATTTTTTTTCAAGTTTACAAAAGAAGTTCAGGTCATTTTTTTTATTCATGGTTTTATTTTAAATTGCAGCATAATTGCTTTTATTTGCTCAGTAGCATGACCTTTTCCTGTTTCAATAGACTCTTAAGGGGAAGGCGATCGATTTCGTAATTGAACGTTACATCCGAAAAAAAAGTTTATCAAGTTTAATTAAGCATTATCATGTGTAAATTTATAAAGTTGAAACAGAAACTGTTGCAGTTTATATATAAGTATATCGAAATGAGCTTTTACTGTCTAAAATAGGAGTAATATGTATACAGAAGCATTTGTATTTCAAGTTTCAAAGTTTATACTAATTAGAACTGATAAAAGGTGCGGAACAGTAGGTGTCGAGTTGGCTAGGTGTCGAATTGACCAGTGTACCCTTGTAAATAGAGGGAAAAACAAAATGGAGGACGATACTGCGAACAATCGTGAAAGTAAAGCATCATTCCAGGATTGTAGCCCTGATACATCTTCAACTTCAGTTCCACAGATGAAAAGAAGTCACTCTGACACTGGGGCTGAGTCCTCTTCAAGTTCAAAAGTCAAGAAGCGATGTAAACAAGTCCATTTTGCCGAGCCGTCTGAAAGTTCTTCTGATAGCCCACTGCTTCTACAAAATGTCCCTAGCTCCACATCTAGATGGACAGAAGACGTACTGTCACGTCTAAGAATTCAGGTGACACAGAATTTTCCAGATATGCATAACGTGTTTCTGCAAGGCTGTTTGCATTTAGTTCCCGACCTACAGAAATGTGCAGAAATAATGGATTTATTTATGTCAAAAGACAACAATGTGTATGAGTGCTATAAACATGTGCTTCAAAATGTTTTTAGTTTGCATTGTGAAGATATTTCAACAGTTAATTTAGATGACATCAAAGAAATGGAAAGAGCTTTGGCAGATCCTTGGTGGATTAAAGCATTTACTGATCAATTCCAGAACAGGAAATTCTGCAGAAGGTGGGTATGGTGGTGTGACGATCAGACCTGCTCGAATAATGGCGCCAGGCAGCTCAGTAGGTAGAGTGTGTTATTAATATTTCAGGATACCTGGGTGAAGAATTTGGCCTGTCTCGTTGGTCATTTAAAGCTGCTTGGTCCAAAATGGTTTGATTTTATATCAAATTTTGTGAACGCTTTTAAACAATGGCTATGCTAAGTGTGTGTATAATCACAGGCACCTGAATTTTTATCAATCAGTCTCTCAATAAGCCATAAATAAAAAAAAAATCTACCTCCTCTATATATGTATTTACATATAGAGGAGGTAGAATTTTTTTTATTTTGGGGTTATTGAATGACTGATTGATAAAAATTCAGGTGCCTGTGGTATAATTATAATGGACATTGCAGTAGATTTCCCAATCAATTAAGCCATATTTCAATGAATAAAAATGATGTACAAAACTCGTTTTAAAAACAAACAACACAAAAGGGTACCGCTTTAATTCGCCTCATATTAAAATTTGCCCCTGGCGTCAAAGCGGCTATGATTGCATGTATTACGACTTTGACATTGCCATAAATAAATGTCATAATGTTTTGGCAAATATTAAGAAAAAAAACCTGTGTACATTTTGTTCACTAATATTCCTGCAGGGCCGTCACTCCCCTCAAATTTGAACCGAATATCGGACCCATTCCTAATGGCAAAAAGCTGCAGATTTTCCCAATTTCAGGATAAAAATTCCCAAATGCATAATTATTTACAACTTGCGAATTGCACAAGCCGATTGCTTTTTGGTCAGTAGACTAACCGTAATTGATTAAAGCTGACTTAATTATATCATGAATGATCAAGTAATGGGGATGACACTGATGATTATTTTAATTAAAAGGTTCTCACAACTGGACTTAACCCCTGTGGTGACCTAACAAGCCCAACTAGCAGAGTCGGTTATACGGCACCTGCACTGCACAAATTATTGTGATCACAGTATCATTGGATGATATCTTGTAATTAGATAATAAGCCTTCCAAGTAAATTCTTTGGTTATCAGAAAATCATTTAGACTTCGTAAACAGATCATGAATGGAATTCAGAATACTAGCTGTAGATTCCTTATACATGTACATATATTATGCGAGTATTTAATAAATTTGTACTTAATATTAGGGTATCATAGGGTTCGTTTGGGTATCCGTGGGATTGCATGGGGTACCTAGGGGTGTTTCTGGGATATCAATGAGTCCCCAGGGGTATCATGAGTTATAAATTTTTATAAATTTGTATTATTAGTGTATCCTTGGGGTTCCTTGGGGTTGGTTTGGGTATCCTTGGGGTTCGTTTGGGTATCCATGGGGTGCCTAGGGTGTGTCTCTAGGATACCTAATAGTCCCCAAGGGTATCAAGACTTATAAATTTGTTTCATTTGGGTATTTGTGGGGTTCCTTGGGTGCCTTGGAGTTAAAAGACGCACCCAATTCTGCAATTCAACTGTTTTCCGTAAAATCACAAGAACACAAAATCGCAAATTCCAAATTTTATCATTGTTTCATATAGTTTGCATACGTCCGAAATATAAAAGCGAGATTTTAGAATTTGCGAGATGTGCTTCTTGCGATTTAAGTGGATACATGTATTAATTTCTTGGGTTTAATTAGGAATCTACAGTTACTGTAGCTAAATCTGTCCTGGCAAAAATTTATATTCTTAAATAAATATGGATGACATTGTGCATGTCTTATCATTAACAAGTTATTTTTATTCATGATGTACAATGGTGAAAATTTCCTTTAAACAGAACTCTGAAGGACATCACCAGGAAGCTTCAGCAGTTTGTATGGCAGCTGATTCACATGGTGAGAACACATCGCGGACAGGAAGGGGAAGAGGTGACGGAAGGGATGTACCAGGAACTGTTTGTGCTGTTTGCCAAAACCTTTGGTCTGCATATTTTGTGAGTACTTGTACAAATCATTACTTTATCAGTACATGTATATACCGGTACAAATATTTCAGGCCTGATTAGGAAACAGTTTATACCTATTTACTGGTTATGAGGACAATACAGGTTTATTGTCCCTGAGACAGCAACTACTTCCAGAGATGGAGCAGAAGGAAAAAGTTGCTGTCAAGGGGAACAATAAACTTGCTATTGTCCTCACAGCAAGTAAAAATAATTATTTTAATTAGTATAAGTACATTTGAAATTGATACTGAAGGAAAAAATTGACACTTCTTTTCTTTTCACCAGAGGAAAATTACAGGTCTGGAACATGAAAAAACATACAGGTGACACTCGATGACTCGAACTTTGATCTCTCGAAGTTCTTGATCTCTCGAAGTGAAATCACGGTCCCGATTTTTTTCTCTATATAACTAAGCAAATTTACTCTTGATCTCTCGAACTCCGATCTCTCGAAGTTCTTGATCTCTCGAAGTAAAACCCGGGTCCTGTTATACATATTTCATCGTTTTTCACTCTTGATAACTCGAAGTGGTGGCTGTGTACACACGCGACCGATCAAGCGTATAATTAGCTTCGTGTGGACCTTACCTGGATGATCAAGTGAATGCCTGGGGCTAGCGTGGTAGTGTTAATTGGTTGATTACGTAGGTGACACTACCCCTTGCTTCCTTCAAAGGGTAGATAATTAATTTGTAACTGATCTATTAAATTCAACATCTCAGTGTGAAATTAATGGTAAATTAAACTCTCTTTATTTAAAATATTCTGTGATTAAGAAAACATGAAATACTAAAGTTTTTAAAAGTATAAAAACACTTCATAAACACAAAACTTAGTTCTGTATTGTTGAAACTGAAGTAAAGTAGCAGAAAATACGAATGAAACAATGTTAGACTATCCTTCCATGTTAGGAATATAAACTTCCGGCTACTATAATTTTGGAACCAAAAGGACCGGAACAAAAATTTCGGGATTTTTTTAAAACATTCGTTCTCTCGAACTCTTGATCTCTCGAAGTTTAATCAAGGTCCCCTGAAGTTCGAGTTATCGAGATTCACCTGTAATTCTTTGGTAGATTTAGAATGGGAAAATTTGACATTTTGTCATTGGGAAGTCACTTGGTATATTGTATGTATTATCATTTATTTAGGAGAGGAACATGTAAGTTGTAAGAACTTGTTTCCAATCCTTTTGTGTAACTTACACAATAAAATATGTTCAAATCAAATCACTTGGAACATGTGGAACATCTCATAAATGACAAATATTTTTCAATGTAATTATAAGGGATTAATTAATGCTGTTTGCAATTAAAAATCCTTGTGGAGTGTGGACTTTATTTTAGTTGTGTATTGAAATCTGACAAGCTAGAGGGGTATTTCAAAGGAGAAATCTTGAGGTTTTTTCATACTATTAAATAAATATTGTCTTTTAATATTTGAATTTTAAACAATATGGGATGCAAGGATATCTTGAAACAGAGTTGTATGCTAGTTTATCTCTTGCAAGAATCATCTGTCGCTTAGACAGAAAATCTTAACAGCAATATAAATGTATTTTTTTTTTAAACATGAATGATATCAATAAAGTTAAATGATTTTTAATGCATCAGAATTTTGATTTTTTATGAGAACAACTAATATACATTTATTTTTATAACATTAAAAATACTAGTAGTTAAAATTGGGAAATATGCATATAAAATCAAACAAAACCCAACTTTGTACTATTCATGTTCAGGTCTGGGGGTAATGTAAACCAGTATGGTCTTATCGCCGGAGAAAGTGGGAGATTTGTGGCTATACCAAATGCTGTCATCTGTCATCCATTGACAGAGGAAGAACAAATCTGTGCTGTTGTGCAGGTAAGGAATTAACAAATGACAACATTACGATGGCTGGAGGGGGGTCCTCCCTGTCACCGACACTGATTAATACATGTAACTATTGTTTATATTTACAAATTTATTTACATATTTACAACAAACACAATATACATGTATATACAAAACACAGGTAATATAAATATGTCCTCACTCAATGATATTGAAACTAATTCTCCCCACTCTCTCCTATGTGTGCCCTGGGTATGGCCATACCAATTATCTCTCACTCAGTCTCTGTTACATAGGTTTCTTATTCACCAGTTTTTGGACAGCATTTTCTGTGGATTTTCAGACATCTTAAAATAATTTTTTTTTTTAGCAGATCGAACTACAAATATATGTAAGCCATTTTTTTTTCAAAGATATCACATAAAAATCTCATAGAAAACAGATAAAGGACTTTTTATTTTATTTTAAGAACATCCGAGTCATTATGCTACGGAAGCGTATTAGGGCCGCAGCAGTATCTTTTATTAATTTGTTATAACAAATTATCAATTTGTTATAACAAATTAGTAATTTGTTATAACAAATTAGTAATTTGTTATAACATATTATTAATTTGTAATTAGTAATATTATCAATTTGTTATAAGAGATTAGTAATTTGTTATAACAGACTAGTAATTTGTTATAACAGATTAGTAATTTGTTATTACAGATTATCAATTTGTTATAACAAAATAGTAATTTGTTATAACAGATTATCAATTTGTTATAACAAATTATCAATTTGTTGTAACAGATTAGTAATTTGTTATAACAGAATGAGATTAATAATTTGTTATAACAGATTAGTAATTTGTTATTACAGATTATCATTATTATTGTTATTATCATCAGATTATTGATTTGTTTTTTACAAATTATTTTTAGCATAAAAATATCACAGCACTGCATAGAAATTTCATAGCATTGCATTTTTATGCTATTCTTTGATAAACTAAAATGAAATGCTTTGTGATGATATGATATTACATGATATGGTATGCTTTGCTAGGTTATAATATGCTATGATGACATATGATATGCTATAAGATTCCAATGCTATGCAATGTAATTTCAATGCTATGTTATTTAAAGTTATATACCATTGGAATCTTATAGCATTTAATTTGAATCTCATTCATCGTAGCATAGCATACCATATCATTAAGTGTTTCATTTCAATTTAAAATTGCATAGCATAGAAATCTTACAGCACTGCATTGGAATCTCATATCATTGCTTATCAATAAGAATCTCAAAGCATTACTTGTAATCTCATAGCACAGCATAGCAAAAGATTGTAATAGAGATATGCATTAAATGACG
>WFKH01011925.1:579604-599778 GCA_016163765.1 Magallana hongkongensis | reverse complement strand
TTATACGGGAAATTCTCAACAAATGAGCATCACTTTTCTGATTAACGATATTAAGCTGTAACTCTACATACCAAGTTTAACTCGATCCATTAACGCCTTGCCCTTGTCTTTTGCAGTTTTTCTAGCTTGCCTCAATTCTTACGAGAGCAAACTCGGTTTTCAAACGCTCTGACGACCCTGGCAAGGGAATTAACTCTAAGCTTACTACGGGAAGCAATCCATGAGGAGATAACTCTTCATAACTCTTTAACCTATTATTATAAACTTTTCATGGTATTTAACTATTTTTCTTTATTTCAATTCACCTGAATACACATGTAGCTCAGCTTTTAATAACGACGACTTCTATTTATCTATTTCAGGTAAAGGAACTTGGATGGCACATAACTCGACCGCGTTTCCTCTGCACACATCATCGCGATAAACAATGAATAAAGATTTTAATAAAGGAATATAATAGTCTATGATTTTTTGATTCAGTTCTATTCACCAGTGCATATATAAGTGCAGTTTCATGAAATATCTCCATGCGAGTCTATTTCGGGGGGGGGGGGGGGGGGACGTGACATCCGCGTAATACAAAGTGATTGACCATATTGAATAAATTGCAATGATAGCAATTACTAATATTAACATAAATATATATTTATTTTTAGTATATTTAAGCATAATTTATTTTATATACGACATACACCTGCATTTATACATTGTATTTCATTTGCAGCAAAACGTAAATAAAAAAATTAACGGGAAAATTGTGAATATTTCATTTTTGCAAAAAATTAACGACCCAATTTTTTTTTGTTCAAATCTTTAATATTTGCACACATCTTTTTGCTGCAGCACAGTCGTAGGCAATGAAAACACCCTCTACGGAAGATTTCAAGGTGAACATAGAAAACAAAATATGAAAGATTAATCATAGCATTTACTAGAAAATGAATTATTGCATTTTTGCAAAAGTGTTCCAAGCTCAGACATCAAAGGACAGAAATGTTTTAGAATGGAAAGAAAATGGTATGATTACAGATTATCCCACAGCTCCGAAATATGTAACAAATTTGTGTGACCAACAGAGATTTGAAAACTACATTTCTCTAATTTCTAAATTTCCGAAGCTGCATATGCCATTTAGCACATTTAGACTCAATTTACGCAGAGTGCAAGACTTTGTTACAAACAAAAAAATATTTCAAAAATGGCAACAACAACACAGAAAGAGAAACATTTACACAGCACTTTTCTTTCTCGACTTGGCATCAACTATATGAAAATGAGAAAAAGTCTCATCAACTTACTAATTGTCACCCCTGTGCCACTTTTCATGCAAAGTTTTCTGCCCTCCATTCCTCAGCCAGTGCACAGCAGAAACATATAAATGAAGCGAGCGAAAAACTAGCATCAGAAATTTGTGCAGTTTGGAAATTCATGCAGTCCAAATTCCGAAAGCAAAGGCATAAAAGTGATCAAAAATATGATTGATGTTGTTCAAATATTTATAGTTTGAACTATTATTTAGTTATGATTTTAATACAGTATGAAGTTATACACATGTAGTGACTATAAAAGTAAAATCTAAGTCATAGTTTAAAAATTCTTGCTTAACTGGTGGCTTCAAAGGCCAGTACATAATGAACACAACAACAGATTTTACAAAATTTTGGAGTAATCAAATTATAATGCACACACACAAAAAAAAATTATAGTAATGTCATCTTTCCAAAACTTTGCATACAAAAAAACATACATTTAATGTCTCATTTGAAAGTAAAAAAAAGTAGGGGTCACATCTCAAAAATTTGAGATAAAGCATGAAATAAGCTAATTTTAGGCCAAAATTTAAGTTAATTTTTTCTTTACTTCTATGAAATATAAGCTAAATATGCCAAAATATATCGATAGAAATATCAAAATATTGTTTAAATATGTTTTTTAGAACATCATGAATATGTCGTAATACACAAACTATTTAGAAGTTTGGTCTGCGCTGAAAATTAGGAAGCTAAAATAACAGTACTCTAAAACTAGTGAGTTATGAAAATTGTTGATTTCCTTCTTGAAAACCTTCCGCCACAAAATATAGTCCCTTACTAAACTCTGTAGAAATGTAATTTTTTTAAAAACAATTTTATTCAATATAGTTTATTTGGCATTGTAAAATATAAATATACTACTAGAATTAATATGTGATGCAGAATTTTCAGACTAGAGGTGACCCAAAATGGCTACCAAAAACCTAAGAAGCGAACCTTTTTAAGGAAGATCGAGTCTTCTCGTTATCAAACATACTTCTTATAATATGAAATTCATGGAATTTTGACACAGTCAAACAGATCATATAACCAAATGTTTCTATCAGTTTATTCAAATTTGACCTCCTCGTTTTCGCATAAAGGTCAGGTCAAGGTCACTACCTTTTTCCTCAACTTAAAGGATGATAAAATAAATGTAGTTCTTTGCAGTTATGTAGACATCTGTTTAAGATATGAAGATTCAATTCTTCACTGAAATGATAGAATATCAGAATGTCTATCAGCTTATACTACTAAATTGGAATAAATATTGAAACTAAAATTGATATTGCTTAGCCCGCATTTCCTCTAATTTTCTGAAATTTTGAAGATATTTTGATAATTTTTTTATGCTTCTAATACTAAAATATTTTTGAATTTTAAGGATTATGAAGACTTAATATATAGATATAAATTAACAGAAAAGCTAAGATATTGACCATTTAATAAGAGAGAAAAACTGATTTTAGTGATTTCTTCACACAAATCAATGTATAGAATGGGCGCTTCAAAAAGCTTATAAAAATGTAATTTGACTGGCAAATCATATTTTAAAAACATATTCTGAAACCCAAGTATCATATTATTAGTTTACATTAGTTTAAAAAATCCAAAATTATTGTTATTGTTTTAAAAATGCTAAAACAGACTCATTTATCTACAGCAATTCTGAATTGCGAAACATGTGATATTTTCCTACGCCAATATTCCGCCAAAAATATAGTCCTTGTTAGATTCTAAAAATTGATTACTATTTCTATGCCAAGTTGGATGATAGTAGAAAAGAAAGAAAAATATACTATTTTAATTTTCTTTCATCTTGATTTAATCAACAATTAATCAAATTTACGTTTGACAAGTCGAAAACCAGAAAAGACTCCTTCCTTAATGCTGAGCTAACCGACGTTTATCATCATAATCCACACGGTACACTCTTATTACACAATGCACAGACGTGTATGTATTATTGCCAGGGTTCGAGTCAATTACTTTGATATGTAATTATGTACTTTCAAATACATCAATAATGTTATAAAATACTTGCAATTACAATAATTATTACATTTATTTTTTTCAAATGTAATTAATTACTCTCAGTTACTTTGACAAATGTAATAAAAATACATTCCAATTACTTTGTGTTATTTTTTGCAATCTTGAGAAAAATACATATATACACAACATTGAGAATTACAAGGCTTTATGTATGGTAATATTTTGCAAGGTTTGTTTTTATTTTAATCATCATTTATTAATAGATTTTGCTTTAAAATTCAAATTCTAAAATTTCTATAACATTTTTTTGGGCATTAATTATTCATCCAGTATCATTTGAGTTCTTGTTTTGGTTTTGAACAAGTTTTTTTATTCCTATAGTGCATTTTAATTCAATATCTTTGTTCTTGGGTATGTAGGTACGAGATGGCTTCACACCTGATTAAAATTAGACCTTTACCTATTGTCCTGGGCAGTATGTCATGCTGAATAAACATATTATGTTGAATAACACATCATCACAAAAAAGCTGACCTCTGATCGAAACGACATTTCGTTTTATCGACGGTAACATGTATCTTACTCCATAGGCGGGTGGATAGAGTGTTGCGCGTGCGATCCAAAGATCCCGAGTTCGAATCCCGCAGGTGCTTTTGTTGTTACTTATTGAATTGAATTTTTTAGATATTCATTTTTTATCCCCAAACTGCAAAATGTTTGCTTAATTGACATATGTACAATTTATTTATCATTATATCTTTAATAATCATATCTTTTAATAATCTTTTAATAATCAGATATCTTCTTCCAGATGTTTTATTCCACCTTTATCAGTATGAAGCATTGAATTATTGTATAAACACAAGCCCATTCCAAACAGGTACACAAACTATACATCATTATTAAACTTCTGTCACATTGCACTGTTAACCTAGTATACCTGTGCATATATAATTATACAGTAATTGTTTATATAACTGGTACTGATATGTTGTACAGCTTACAGAACTGAACTGAATATAACACCTTTTGAAACTATTAACATGAAAAAAGTATAATTGAAATGTAATTTGAAAAATAATTGAAATTACATTATATTTTTTTGGATTTAATTTAAATGCATTCAATTAATATATTCAATTATAGCAGACTCAGTTACAAAGTACTTCCAATTACTTTGAAAAATGTAATTATTTACACTTAGTTACAGATACTTTTTTCATTTGCCCCATCCCTGATTATTGCTTAGTGTGCAAACGACACATCATCATGCACATTACAGAGATATGTATTGTGCTAATGCACAGTTTTCAACGAAAGAGCTCTTAAGAAGTCTCGGGGGAAAATGTTTCAAACATACGAATTCCTTGATTTTTTTTTTCCAGTGAAAGGTCACCTTATGAGTAAACTATGTGCAAAATATAAAGTAAATTGACAGGATAGTTTATCTGTTTACAGCGCTCAAATTTTGGTCGTATGTCTGAATAATCACCGACATTTTACATAAAATTATACAGAAGAAAAGGGGTTATCATTTTCAATTTAATATATCAAATTTTACAAACATACGATTTTCTTTTAATTTTCAGCGATGGAAGGATAACGTTTAAGTAAACTTTTTGCCAAATTAAAACGAAATTGACCGGATTGTTTTTATGCTATCCGCCCTCATAGTTTGGTCCTATTCAAGTGTCGTGCCAGCCATTTCACATATACAATGGATTCGTATCTTAAACTAATCAACTTTTTAGCGAAAGAGCTCTTATGCTAATTCAGAAATAAACGTTATCATATCTTAAACCAATCAATAAATCAGCATCAGAAATACAGCAAACTCGAAAGTAAAAAGAATGTTTAGGGAAAAATGTTAAATAAATATTTTTTTTAAAACAGTTCCTTTAATTACTTATTTAAATTCTGTAACTATAAAAATATGACAACTGGAAACATTCGGATTGGGATTATTCTCATCGAGATAATATTGATTGTGCTGTTGGTCACCCTTGCCATTTAAGGAAAAATTTGTGTGCGAGGTAAGTTGTGTGTCTTTTTTTTTTCAATTTGATTTGGTATAAACCATTTCAGTTTTGTAAAAAAAATTTCCCCCTCACCTTTAGCTCATAGGATTAGGACTTGCTATTCAGTACACGTATAGTTGTAGAAGAGATTGAGATGAATGGAATATTAATCGAAAGGCTGCTTTAAAATTGTGATTGTTGACAACAACGTTTTTACATCGACATTATTCCTAGTCATAGAGAACTTCGACAATGTTTACGATCCTCTCCAGTACGACTAAGACCCCATGCGATTTGAGAGAGAGAGAGAGAGAGAGAGAGAGAGAGAGAGAGAGAGAGAGAGAGAGAGAGAGAGAATGAATCAGGACTGCGTGAACAGATAGGTTAGCCTGTCATGATATGAAAGGGCTCAAGTGAATAAAAATGCGAATTCGAAACTGTCAAAATGTTTGACACAAGGAATTTACTTTCAAGTTTTAAGAATTAAGATCTTCTTTAAATTAGTTAATATTAATTTTATAAACCGTTAAAAGAGTTGCAAAAAGAAAAACAAATCGTGTAACATTCAACAGAAATTTGTTACGAAGAACATAAAGAATCAAAGTAATGAAAGTACCAATTAAAACTTGTTTACTTTTATTTCACCGGTGTCTGCTATTTCAGTGTCAGTTATTGCAGATAACAACAATTATTTTTATCATCCTTTAAGTCGAGAAAAAAGGTAGAGACCTTGAGCTGACCTTGACGCGAAAACAAGATGGTACACGTATTCGATACCAACAATACTTAAACATTTTACCACTGATACATTCACTTAACTACTTGCCTCTAAACTTCTTTTAAACACCATCACCAGCTATGTAAAAAACTGGCGACTCTCGATTTAAACGTGTTTAAAAGAAGGTTTGAGGCAACTAAAGGCTAAGCGACGAGATCAGTAGATAATTGTTTGAAGACGTTTAGGTCAATCTAAAATTAGCGGATCTTGCTTAGCGGTGGGTCGTAAATTGCTAGTTTTTAATGCGAGAAACTGTAGCTTTACGATATGTCAACCCAAATTTCGCCGTATAGCTATGCATGTGCAGCTATTAAGCAATATGCTCTCGATTATTTTTTCCGCGCACATGCGAAAACCAAACAACATGAATTGTTTAACGTAAATATGATGTAGAAATTATTTGTTTTTCCTTACATTGGTTTACCCCCAGTAGCCTACTTCATTTTCACCAAAGGATATAATGAGTGTATGAGCATTTGTTACAGACCTTTTTTTATACATCATACGGCATAATTATCTTTGAGTTGATTTTACATTTATATCAACATTCATTGCAATGTCAAAATACAGATATTTAAAAGTTTCAATAGATTACATGGTTATCAAACACATTTACCGTATGATTCGCTTTCAATTCTTAAGTACAGTACTGTATTTTTCTGGAAAAAAAAGCCCATTAATAAGATGTGGAGTGGCTTTCATACTTTGAAGAATCATAATTTATTTCATTTAGGAAATGTAATACTATGCCATAAAAAGTAAATACTATGTGTAACATGAAGTTAATCTAATCTAACCTTAATTTTACCCAATGTATTTTAATAGATATTTAAAGAATAAAATGCTTTCTTTGGTGATTCATGCGGGATAGGAAGGTGCCGACATTGCAGAAACAATACAATGATCGCTACCTTCATAACCCGCATGAATCATCAAAGAAAGCATTTTACTGTTTATATCTACATCTTTCTTTTAACAAATTAATCTATTGATTGTAAAACGTACGTTAAATTAAATAAGTTAATGTTAATGTACATAAGTACGCTAGATAAAAGAAACAACCAAATCGTCTCCTATGGGAATTTGAGTCTGACATCGTCATGATACATGTAATTTTGTGCAGTCCGTGATTTTTCTTAGGTCGCTGTAGGTTTTGAAAAACGGGGCATGTAGATTTCAGTCCTGTCAGTTTCCTGTCAGTTTCAGTCGCTGTAGGTTTCGACCAATCGATAAACGGGGCGTGTCGATATCAGTCCTGTTAGTTTCTATAGAGCTACGAATTAACTAAAGTTTCCGTAAGAAATAGAGGGAATCATACTCGGTAGCTGTAAATATGAATTAATTAATAAAGCCAAAGTTATTGAAATGACTACACAACGAGTTAACATGCATACAATTTATTAATCTTGACTTTGCAACACATTGTCTTATCTGCATGACTCAACCTATTAGGTGCCCAGAAAATGACGAGAACCCATTGCCATATAGGGCAGAATTTGAAAATGTAGTTATTTTTGCTGTTGATCCTTGCGAAAGATAGTATATTAAGTCACACATTCCTTGTGACTGACCTGTTGAACTCCCGTATGCACGACAAAACTTTTCTGATCCGTTTATTAAAACTTTCGAAAGAAAGGTGTTGCCACTTTGCGCCATGATTGTTACAATGAATTCGTAATATCCAGTCACAGGGGCGGTAAATGTTCCAGTGGACGTGTTATAGCCTCCCCCGACATTGGTGATCACGTGATTAAACTTAATGACTTCATTTGAGGAGACAGGTACAGATGTAGTTGTCAACACAGCATGAAAGGCAACTTGGTCACATGCTAAAAATTAAAAAATACTAATATCAAACAAAGGAACCTGAACAAAATTTGTTTTGTTACCTTAGTTTATAAATGATATAAATATGCTTTCGATTTGTTAACCAAAGCCAGTGCCTGTGTTGTGCATGTTAAAACTGAGCATTTCATTTACGAAAAAAGTATGTGTAATTATTCTTTATGACAATAACAATGCATCGCATTTAAAACAGTGATGAATTTACATAAAAGAAACAATTCAGGCAAGAACGGAATGTAACTACATATTTTGATTAGCCGTTTAACTGTCTTTTTTAGATTTAAGATGATATTAAAGTTAACATGTTTTTTTCCATAGGGGGGACTTTTTATTATTCTTGAATAGCTTTTTTTCCTTAATTAAAGATGTAACACTTTATAATGTTACAAATTGTCAATTGTTAATCATTAAGTTGAATGTTTTGAACTTACCCTGAGTAGCTCGTTGACTTAACGATCTTTTTTCAATCAAGTTGACCAGGCCCTTTGTTTTTTGAACTTCGTCATCAACAGCGACCTCTAAGTGGTTTAACTGAAGTGCTAGACTTTCAAGATCTTCATTATCGGTGTATGTAGCGTAAACTGAAATAAAAGTTTGAAAAGAAAACAAACAAAAAAACAACCACATCTTTGTATTTGCGTTTAAGCAATGGAAAATTTAAAAATTATGTTGTTCAATAGAGCGAATTTCCGATTTCCCATAAGGTTATCTGATGTCAAAACTTTTGCAGTCATTTAAGACATTTGTCGAAATCTTTCTCTTGACCTTTTGATAAACTCGCCTAGAACATGAAACTGCACACAATGTGTTCTTAATCTCACACTGAAATCGTGACAACAACTTTGATAAAATGCACTTTAAATGCACCTTCAGCACTGTGCCTGATAACGTTGCAAGTGCCAAGGGGGTGTTTTTGAACCATCAGGTCAATGTTAAGTAAATGAAAGGAGCATATAAATTTTAATAAAGGTTCTTGTGAAAATTCAAATTGTTTTTAATACACAAGAATGGTTAATTAGAAAATGTAATAAAGGGTTCAATAAATGATATCTTGTCTTTGCTCTGAACTGTCTTTTTTTAAATTCTGGTACCAGGGACTGCTGCCTGATGCCTATATGAAAATATCAAGTTGATAGGACAAATGAATAATGCAAAATTAATGCAGATATTATTTTTTTTCTGTTATGACAATTAAAAAAAAATTGTCCATTGTTTAAATCGTTACATAGAATTTCAATTTTGTTATTACATTAAAATCTCTTACTACTGAACGATTTCAGTCACCACGACCCGATCAATATTTTTGCTTCATGCGACTTCAGCCACGAGTTAACGGACCTGTATTTTTTTCTTAAAACGTTTCATTGTTGGGATAAAAATGATAATTTATAATGAAAAATATGTCAACTTTCCAAGTTTTTGTTGTTTGATTTTTTGGGGTTTAAATTCTACCTTTTTTAGACTTTGTTTTCCCACGGACTGAAGTGTCACACTTTCATTGATGACTTCAGGATATATTTCTATGTCCGTTCGGCGAGAATTAATACTCTGCCATATAGCCGATGCTTGGCTAATTATCTCGAAATTTCATAATATTTAATACCATGTTCCCTAATTTCTTAAAATGTTTTGATTAGTTTCCTTTGAATTATTTTCATATTAGATTAGTTGCCCTTTGAATTGATGTCACAATCTAATGTTTTGAACAAAATTTGCTCAAACCTCTGCGGAGGAAGGATATAACACGTTAAGAAGTGAAAAAGCAACAAAACATTCTTTTTAAACAAGGGTGCAATGGAGATTTTCAAAGAGTATTTTTAAGGTAAACATGATAAGTTTGAAGAGTTGAATTGTGTAAAATTGGACGATATGTAAGGTCACTTTCACATTAATTTGCTCAAATCATCGCTTTTTGTGAATAAATGGCTTACTTTTATAGTCCTCGGGAAAAAAAACCCTCTTATTAGGCCAGACGGATACCGAATATGAAGAGAAAAGCTGTCAATATGACAGCAAACTGGGTTTTCTTTTGTCTGAAGAGTATCCATAATCCATTTATCAACCCTGAATTGATGAACACTACCTAATCCAGAGAAATTGGGTACTCTATATAAAATATTTTTGCCAAAAAATAACTAAGTTCAACAGCTGGTATTTTTTCATACATTTCCAAAAATAAAAATCCTAGCAATATGCACACCTCTGATATACGTACAATTGATCTGCAAAAGAAAAGCTTTCTATCTTGAAAATTGAAGGAGGAGTTTTTCGTACAAAAGGGGTACCTTATATGCAATATTTTGCCGAAAAATGACTTAAGTTTAACAGCTGATAATTTTTTTCATAAATTAGAAGAAATTAAAATTCTAGCAATATGCACACCTGTGATATATGTACAATTAATCTGCTAAAGAACAGCTTCCAATCTCGAATACTGTAGGAGGAGTTATCCGTACAGTAGGGGTACCCTATATGAATTTATTTTGCCCATAAATGACTAAGTTCAACAGCTGGTATTTTTTCCACATATTTCTTACAATCAAAATCCTAGTAATATGCACACCTCTGATATACATTCAGTTGATCTGCAAAAGAACATCTTCCTATCTTGAAAACTGTAGGAGGAGTTATCCGTACAATAGGGGTACCCTATATGCAATATGTTGCCCAAAATTGACTTTTCAACAGCTGATATATTTTTCATTAATTATCAGAAATCAAAATCCTAGCATTATACACACCTGTGATATATATACAATTGATCTGTAAAAGAACAGTTTCCTATCTTGAAAACTGTAGTAGAAGTTATCCGTACAATGAGGGTACCCTTTTGGCAAAAGAACCATTCGCACACAGAAGGCTCTTTATTGTGTATTTTTCTCATTGATGGTAAAGCCATACGAATTCCGGTGCTGAAAGGCAACATTTATTACCGAGATGTTATAATAATCAAAGTACTGAAAGTACTGATAGACGGAGGCATCATTTTGGAGGAGATTAATCAAATAATCAAAGTATTGAAGTACTAACAGGATTTGATTTTATCGATTAATATTTATCTTAAAATCAACGATATGTAATTTCGCATGACAAGTAGTTTCTTATCCGTATTTAAATAAGGCACATTTTTATAATATGAATTTTCGGGCTTTTCCAACAATATTAAGAATTCCGGGAAAACACCATATGAATCATGTTGTGTAATATTTAAAGATAGAATTATTTCCATCAAACTATGTATCAGTAATGGAAAATATTTCTGGAAAACTGTATGGATTCAAGCAATATGTAACTCTAGTCTCGTTTATGTCTCCGTTAATCTCCGACAAGCAATAGAGAGACTCTCTGCTTGTCGGAGATTTACGGAGACAGCCGAGCATCTGGTTGAACGAGACTATATTGAACTCTGGCGTAGAAATACATACGACTACAAAAAATTATCTACTAGTAAATTGTTAGTACCATTTAAATCTGAATATTTTCAAAGTATTTATAAATAAGTTTCCTTAAAAAGCAATGCTTCAGAATGCATTACATCGAATTTATCGATTATTTTCGAGAACAAAGTCTTGTCAGCGGTGATGATTTGTGCATAGGTCCAAACACAGTTGCACTTCCGGTTTGACAGAGTAATTGCATAGGAGAGTTGATTAAAATCAACTCCCAAACAATATAAGGTTTATTTTCTTCAAATTTTAAGATATAGAAGGTTATGAGTATTAATTAAGAGTTTGCAATTCTACAGGACAGAAGCTACTTTGCTTACATATTCATGCTCTTTTATGAAATATGCAAAAATATATTTTACAAAGCAGAAAAATATTTTGTTGGTTACTATTATACTTAATCTATGATAAATAATCAATAAAAACTGTTGTACAGCGAACTTTTTTCATCTGAACAATTCGTTCCTGCTTGTAAACCCCTAATGTTAGATAACATATGCACAATCTCAATCTCGCAAAGTTGTCGTTCTTTTTCTTTTGCATAATGTACGATTTGATTGTAGAGAGTGATCAAATATATTTCTAAGCGTTTCCAAAAATTATGGAGATGAAAATTATTGAAGAGACGCTACAGCTCATTTTACGCAAATACAATTCAATTCAATTCAATGGTTTATTGACTTCACCATGTTGGCATACAGTCAAAATGAAATCAAATGACAGACAAAAAAATATTATTACATAAGGGCTATAGCATGCAAAATAGTTCTATACAATACTTCATAGTTCCTAGAAGTGTTTGAAATGACAGTTTTCCCATAACTTACATGAATTTTAAAATAATGCTTTGTAAAATTTGAGAATTCTCAATTTACCGTTAAAATAATCATTTCAGACGGTCCCAACAGTAAATATTGCTAGCTCAGCCTTTTGATCAACAGCTTAGCGCATTGATTGTAAACAATTCAGCGTGACTTTCCGCAAGGGAGTGAAAAAATTTCGAATTTCTACAGATTTTACTTCTGCTGTAAAAAAATTTTAAAGACATAAATTTTGAATTCCGTAAAAATCTTTAACACGCAATTGCAAGCTTATTATTGCTGTAAAAAGATTCAATCTTTCAGTACATGCACGACTTCTATTCTTTTATTTAACTGTGCTTAAAAAGGGAAATAACCAAGATGAGGAGAATTAGCTGCAATGTCTCTTTAATGCTAATTTAAAAATGATATACCATTAGATTTGTAATACATCCGTAATTCACTTTTAAAGGAAAACATGACTGTACATTATGTCAAATGTTTTTACACTTTTTTTTCACGCGGAATACTCCTATCAGCTTGCAAAAGCACACTGACTTCCCAACTTACTTTGAAATCGACAGCGCTGGCCATACATACAGAATAAATCAAGCCCCACCGCACGTGGCCTGGGTACTCTACCTATGCGCCACTGACTTTGAGGGGTTTTATTTGCGTTAAAGGGTGTAATGTGGATGTTTAATTTATTTGTTTCATTATCCTTGTAGTAGATTAAGTATGCATGCAAGTAAAACTAAACGAAAATTTGCCATGCTACGATACGATCACGGTTGTCAGTACTTAATTGAGTGAATATTCAAGCTTCACATAGCAGTGGTTCAACTTGTTGAATAATCACTTTATTGGATTGATGCTGGGGGCTGTAGCTATTGTAACTATACACAGAAAGATATGTCTCTGCAGGAGATTAATTGATAATGCGCAAGTAATATACGATACAAAACCACGCCATGTTTATCATTATTCAATATTTCGGTCAACACTAGATACTCAATATTTGACGTCACGGACAGGAGGCTGTATAAAAAGTATAAATAGCCACTATACGATTACACATCATTGCTATTCTTAAACTCATGCATATTCATACTAACTGGGAATTTGACGAGTGGACCAAAATTTACGAGAGAAAATATGTTTATTAACTGCAATATGTATAATTCTATTTATTGTATATTTTGTAACTCCAAATAAGATATTTATTTCAATAATAATATTGAAATATGAATCTTAAACGAATATTGCAAATTTTGCCGCTAGGTGGTGTCCGTCGAATCCACCAAGTTCATTATCGACGTCACATGCAAGCTGACCGGTAGCAATAGAGGAGGCTCATAGAGCCTCCGTCTAAAAAGCTCAAGAAACATTACCACAAACGACGCCCTATGTCGGGATTTAGGCGTGTTCTATTACTTCAAGATAATGCTTCATCACATACATTTGAGCTCGTGAATAAATTTTTGAAGTCGGAGAAAAATACGGCCCTTCCACATCCACCATACTCCCCAGATATAGCCCAATCCGACTTCTTCATTTTTTCAAAACTTACAAAGTTCTTATCTGTTTGTCGTTACAAGTCCAAACAAGCCCTAGGCTCAGCCATCAGTCAGTGCACCAGGGGCCCGTCTCACTAAAATGCGTAAGATACGACGAATCTACATTGTAAATTAGGCCTCAGGGCGTATGCAAAAAATTAGTCCGGCGTTAATTGCGTTTCACTACATAGCGTACGCTAGGCCGTTGTAACGACGAAAAGTGACCCCCGTAGAATATTGACCGAGGGTCATTTTACTACGTAGAAAAATGACCCACTAGGTTGTTGAATACTTGGATTACATCGTAGAAATTATGGTCTAGGGGTCATTTTTCTCCATGTGGGTTGTAGAAAAATGACCCTGTAGAATATCGACTATATATTGTTATTTTTTAAGGATACAATGGAGGGGGGTTTGTGCTGGAGGGGGGTGGGGTGCCTGCTTGATACCTAGATTGTTCGAAAAACCAGCTTGAGTACGCTTTTCTGATCACCTGTTATTGCTTATCATCATTATCTCAGTCTGTCTATTAATTTTTTAAATTAAAAATTAAAAGGAATAGTCATGTTTCTTTAATCAAAGTACACTGAATATAAAAATATTCCCATTCCTTACATTTTAGCAACGGAAGAAAAAGACGTACCTTAAATAACAACTGAATTTAAAATAGTTAAAATTGGCGCGAATCTAGAACAAAATTAAAAGGTTGGGGGACTTGCCGGGGAGGGAGTAATGATATATAATATAACGTATGTTTACATTAATTGTCAAACCATGACTGAATAGGAATTATATCAATGTGAATAAACATAAAACTCGCACTTATTGTATGCAGAAATTGAATCCAGTTAATTTACAGGGGAAGAGAAAATTATTCATCACGCTCAATATCGCCATGAGAGATTTATTTACCATGGGTCTGAAATAAGCACATCTTATCACATGCGTGAATCCATAAAAAATTTCATCCGGGGGTGGGGAAGGGGGATCCGAGGGATAATTATGTTTGCCAAAGAGGGGAGGGAGTCTAGGCCAATATATGATCGGTCAATTTGATAAGTGAATTTAAAAAAGTTTGAATTCCCCCACTACTTAAATCCGCGCTTGCATGCAACATCCCATTTGATATTTCTAACAACAATTATTTTCCTGTTACAACAGGTTTAAGAAGAATATATATTAAACAAGTACAATGCTTGATTTAAAAACAATATAAACATCACAAATTCCAAAAGTTCAAATTTAGAATTGAACAAAAGAAACAGAATACTAAATAGATAATTCTTTCTATATATATGCATGATTCTAATTGATCTCTATTGTAATCAAAATTAACTTTTAAAATGTACTTGCAAACTTCGGTACATAACAGAGATAGCAAATCGTAAAGAAATAATGACACTAAAAAAGGGATTTACATGTAGCATTGACTTTGATTCCAATTGAATACAACCGCGGTACTTATAAACAACATTTGAATCTAGCAATTAATACAGGCATATTCTTATATAACTTTAAACTTTCTGTGGATTTAACATATTAGTGTCCCTGGCATTCATCCTCATTTTTAGCAGTTTCTAAAAGTAGAAACAACAGCTTTTTTATAATTACTATTCTCGAAAAAGTTATCTCTTAATTGAGTGTAAATATAGAGCATGCCATCTATTGAGATATGTTTGTTGATAAGTAAAAAAAAAACCGAAGTCATCCTCAACGTGTTGCATTCTGCATACATACTATATTTATCAGATAAACTATGTTTTGCAATCGCAAATGATTTTTTTTTTCAGTGTTAATTAAAGTTTTACACTTCTGAAACATAGTTTATCGCGTTAGCTATGGTTTACAGATGTAAAATATAGATTATCGTCGTTAACTATAGTTTTCTGTCCGTAAACTATAGTTTACAATTGTTAAACCTACATGTAGTTTATCGACTGTGAAACTATGATTAGCTCATTTTTGTGAATTTGGCGTGCCATATCTGTCAAGTGAACAGCATTCGGTCCAATACATGTATAACGTTTATGGTTTAAACAATATTTTATTATGTAAAATATTACATGTACATAGTCAAATATAATGTCATTTGTGAATCACTGTAACATTGCATCCTTTAAACAAGTATTTTATATATATAAAGGTATTGTACGATCCTAAGAGCAGTTTGAGTTTAAAAGTGCATGAAAAAAAGGCAGCATTACATTCTTAAATTACTCTGTAATCTAAAACTAGGGTGGGATAAGTTGTCAGAAAGAAGGAAAGTCCATAAATTAATCTTGTTTTATAAGATGGTAAATGTTATGGTGCCAAATTACTTACAAAATCTTTTAGAACCCTGTATTTCACCTGAAATCACTTATTCCTTGAGAAATAATGATGGTCTTACTTTTGTCATTCCTCAAGCCAGAACTACATCTTATTTAAGAAGTTTTATACCTTCTACAATTAAGCTGTGGAATGAACTACCTTTGGACATCAGAAGTCTCCCAACATTGTCTTCTTTTTCAAACTCATTTAAGAAACAATATTTCAAAACTTTAAATAAACTTTTTAATTTTTGGAATCGCAACGAAAATATTATACATTTTTAATTGAGAAACAATGCTAGTAGTTTAAATGGTGACCTTTTTGATGATTTTATTCGTGCCTTTAACAATTGTGGCTTTCGTACTGAAAATGCACATATTTTTCTTTGACTGTCCTAAATGTAATGAAGAAAGAAACAGTCTTTTTAATCAAATATGAATGCTATAATTGCAAAAACCAGTAACTGTAGATTTATTGTTATTTGGAGATGATGACATTTCACATAATGAAAATAGTGTACGATTTAAATTAGTTCATAACTAAATTGTAAAAATTAAGAGGTTTAGCTTAAATTATCGATCACAACTATAGCTATATATCTAATACATGTACGCATAAGTAGTATAATTATGTTGTAACTGTACTACTGGTATTTAAGTTTTTGATTATTTTTGAATTTTTTTCATCAAACCGGTTTTTGTCAATCTTTTTTTTCCCCATCTGAATATATATGTTTTATGCTACATCACAATATTTTATAAAACGTGTATCATTTCATTTTTTGTCATTTATATTTTGCACTTTACTATTACCTTGCACCTTACGAAGAAGGCTTACATAGGCATTGCCTGCTGCCTAATCCATTTATGTAAATATATATTTGTATAATAAAAAATGTGCAAATTAAATCAAAAGCAGACTTGATCAAAATCTATTAGAATCAATCACTCATATCTGTAGTCATAAACATGTTCAATAGAACTATCATTATAAGATTCTTAAAACCATCTAGTGTGATGTGTCATGTGTATTGAACTTAAAATCAATAAAATCATCAAATATGTAGAGATAATATGAAAATAAAATTGAGGCCAAAAATGTTTGTAGAGACCAATCCAAATTTCAGACCAAAAGTCCTCACTCACAAAAGTTAATGTGCACCTGTAACATAAGCGGTGTTTTGTTTGGTTTTTAGACATTCACTTTAGATTTGCTTTATTAGTCGAAATTTCACATCTGTCTTCTAAGTTTTTTCTTCTAAAAATATACAATGCATGTACATACTCGCACAGAGGTCATTATTTAAGTGTGTCTATGAAATCATCTACTTAAATTGTGGGGCCTATTCAGCAGAACGAACAGACGCAAGCTGTCGCATCATTACCGTCTTTACTTATGCAAAAAGGGAGCGCAACCGAACGCATCATCATGCATGTACCTTTAGGGGAAGGACACAAAACTAAAATGGCTTAGCAAAGGGGCACCATAAAGCAAGCTGACAAGTACTTTAAGTTTAAGTTAAGCGCAGACATCTTTTTGTTCAAACTGATGCTATATATGTAACAGGGTAAAACGGGTGGCTCATCCATCTTTAATATGCTTTCGCTGCCCCCTTTCCACTCGCCAAACATGAATGTTTCACGTATCACCTCTAATTTTTATAATTCCTATGTAGTCTATAAGCGAGGTCAAAATTCTATGGGGGCAGTTTTCAACGTGTGGGGGTCGTAGATCTACAGGTCTGGAATGGTTTTCTACTGTAGAAAAAGAACCCTAGTTGTCATAGAATACTGACCCTGGGTCAGTTTTCTCCGTAGAAATTTGACCCCCTGGTCAATATTCTACGGGGGTCACTTTTCGTCGTTACACCATTAATAATATTATAGGACTGAGTTAAGGCCAGATTTATGTTCTTGGAAACGCGCTTATGCACATGCAAATGATAGATAGATAGATAGATAGATAGATAGATAGATAGATAGATAGATAGATAGATAGATAGATAGATAGAGGGAGGGAGGGAGAGAGAGGCAAAGTCTTTTTTATAGGTTACCGGCAATTGGTTCAATTATGTCCAAAATATTGTAGTTAAACAACACAGACAAAATCACACAACAAAGAGAACTCGCTGAAATGTTTTATTAAAAGGATATATGTGGGACACATTCAAAATTAATGAATAAACTGAATTGTTTTTTTTTTTTTTGGGGGGGGGGGGGGGGTGATAGGACTGCGCTTCGGACACCAGAATTGCCTTTATAACCATGCGTCAATTATGGTCAGAGTATAAATAAACTTGTTTTAAATTTTACTGGTTTTCCCCTGAGCTGCTTAATCATTGAAAAAAAAATAGTGAATTTGTTGTAAAATAGAAAGTATAGCAAATTAATGCAGTAATGATCTGTATAACCATGGATCGGACAATACAGTATTAATTAAGTACAACCATCGAACATCGAACAACCATACAGTAAGTATTAAAATTTCGACATTTTCTTCGTGCAAAAAATATCAGGTTCGGATAAATATACTTTTTAAATTGATATTTAGATTTGTGACAATGTAATAAGTGGAACAAAATTGACATAGGAATTAATTGATGGAATTTTCAAGACTTGATTACTTTTTAATAACAATTTGTTTCAGAAATTAATTGTGTTAACTATTTAGGTTAGAATGTGTATTTACACAAATTCACATTCAAATGCCTAACATTCAAATTATGCTTTTGGGTAAAATGTGTGCAACCAAGTTTTTGATGATGGAGTACATGACTTCATTTTACGATGCCTATATTCATTTGCTTTTCATTTGACAGTGTGATAGTCAAATTCCTGATAATGATAAAGTTCATCACCTTTAACTCATGAATATATGAAACAACACAATTAAGCGCTTGCACATTTATTTGTAAATGTTTAACCATGTTGTCCGATCCAAGCCACTATAGTCAACAACGTTATTGTCAGCAACAGATTTAGCAATTATTTTATATTTACGCCAAAGTTACGGCTATCCCTGGCTAGGCTTAGAAATTTGGCTTAACCTAGGGTGGACGCAAAGTTACGCCTTTTAGTGTCCGAATTTACGCCAGGTGTAAGGTTCCGCCGGGCGTACGCCTTTTAGTGAAGCGGATTGGTTAAGAATTTTTCCGGGGACTCCAATAATCTAAGCTATATTCGAGATGTTGCTATATTCCTGTTCGTGCTAAACGATATTTAATGGATTTAATACACGTATGTTATGATACTGATAATATAAAACTCTAAAAAAGGCTAAAGACACGATCAATTGTAATTGTCAAATTTTCGGGATACCAAGTTTCTTTTTTGGGACTAAAAAAAATACATTGGATAAAAAGAAACCAAATCTAACAATATAACTAGCACTACCAAAGTAACCATAAGAAAACAGCAACAACAATCTAAACTTGGTCACAACTGGTCGTACGTGCTTCAACGGGTGGTCTACGGACATATTTTAATGAAAATCTTGCGAGACACGTAAGTGTATCTAACGATTTTGGAAGGACGTTTTCCTTGCAAGATCTGTAAACGTACGCCGCACTTGCGCTTCACGCAAGGAACCCATAATATGACCATTATATGATTTGAAATGCACGAATGACGTAACCTAAGGGAATCTCATTTGTCCCTTACGTTATAAGATTGCAAGTCGCATGTGTACACGATCAACATATAAATTAAACGCCATGTAAACGCACGTCACACTTACGTCATGCGTACACCAATTGCTCGTGGTGCATGCGAATTGCCCATAAAAAAGATTTTTTTTTTTATAAAAAAATGATTATGAAAAAAATCCCCATTAGGATATGAGAATCAACAGTTTTACCATTCATCAAAATCAAATCAAAGATTTAGAATTAAACTTCCTTCTACAAACCAAAATAAAACAAACAAAAACGTTCTTTTTGACAAAAAGATGGAAGGCAAAGAAGAAAAATGGGCCCCGTTTCACTAAAAGGCGTAATATACGACGAAACTAAGTAAAACCCCAGGGCGTACGCCAAAATTTAGTCCGGCGTAAATTGCGTTTCATTAAGAGTCGTACGCTTGACCGTACATACAAGTATCGGACTAAGCTAATACCATACTTACGTCCTAGACAACG
>WFKH01011925.1:566207-579504 GCA_016163765.1 Magallana hongkongensis | reverse complement strand
ATATATATATATATATATATATATATATATATATATATATATATATTGATAGATAGGGAGAGAGAGAGAAGTGCAAAGTATGTTTGTTTTGATATATGTAGGTTACAGGCACGTTGGTTACATTTATGTTCAAAACATTGTAGTTAAAAAATTAATCCTGTTTAGTGAAAAAATCACACAACATAACTTGCTGAAATGTTTTATTAAAAGGATGAATATTTCACTATAACCAATAGGATATGTTAAAAATTATTGACAAAACGTAACTGGGTTTGGGTTTTTATTAAGGGTTATTTTATCATGCATCGGACACCCTTGGGATGTTCTTTTTGATCATGCGTCAAGTATGGCCCGGGTATTAATAAAATTTGTTTTAAAATATACTCTTGCTTAATCAATGAAAAAAATCATTGAACCTGTATTAACATAGAAAATAAAGCACATAATGCAGTAATGAGATATTTAACCATGGATAGGATAATATTAAGCAAGAATCGAACAACCATACAGTAGATATAAAAAATAACGAAACTTTCTTATTTCCTGCAAACAAATTCAGAGATTCGGATGAATATATTTATCAATTTGACATTTAGATTTGTAATATGTGGAGCAAAAATGACCTTAGGCTAGGAAGCATTTGATGAAATTTCAAGGCTAATTTTTTATTAAAATTTGTTTCAGAAATCAGTTTTTATTCGAATTGTTTATGTGAGAGGGTGCATTTTCACTTATTCCATTCAAATGCCGAATATTTTCTATTAAAACTAAAGTAAGTGTTTTGCATCGGTTGTATGATAAATACATTATCTAGTATTTAAAAAAAAAATAAGGACTTTTGACAAGTCTGACACACTGTTGGAGCTTTCATCATATTTTAGTATTTACATTTTCACAATACTGAAAGACACATTTATAATTTACCTTTAACTACCTGAGCATGACACCTTTCACTTATCAAATATGAAATATAAAAAGAGGGGGGAATGAAAAGCAATAAATTCATTTAGCGAGTTTTAAATATCAAAATATCCCGTTCACACATATTTTTGCGTGGAAGTTGGGGAAAAATTAAAAAGCAACACATTTCTTATTCAAATTGACCTTTGCACTACATGTATATTATCTGCATTATTCATTGCTCAATCTACTTAAAAATATGAACGCAAATCAAATTATTGAACATAAATAAAAGAATGAAAACTATCGATTGTTTGTCTAAATATGTCGTTTCAACTTGTATATGGCAAGTGCAAATATAAATAATATGTAAAAAGCATGGTAAGAAAGTTTCTATGCGAGAATTGATATCACATATCAAAACTCTCTATTTTATTAATTTCATATGAAGTTAATTCAATTTACGTCTTATTGGCTTATTGTACAATTTAATATTACAGTCAGAACCGATATTCTCAGTAGCAGAACTACTTATCATTTTATGTTTACGCCAAAAGTTACGACTACCCTTGGTTAGGCGTGGATTTTTTTTTGCTTAACTTCGGGCGCAAAGTCACGCCTTTTGAGTCCGAATTTACGCCAGGTATAAAGATCCGACAGGCGTACGCCTTTTAGTTGGCCCCAGGACAAGAAGGAACTAAATATTGAACTAGATATTAGAATAGTAGAAGTAGAGAAAAGGTGTTAGATTTCCCAAACAATTCGACCTGCAAGCGTGCCAAGATATAGAACCATACACATTTTAGGAGTAAGGAGACGAAAATGATCTTTACGCGCAGAACGATATTTAAACTAATTAAAAACCAACTACACAAAAAACTCCAACACATCCTATTTGAGGAAGTTGTTGTTTTCCTGAATTGGTAATTTTTGTTCGTAAACAGAGATTTTTCTCATTTTGAAAATATTGATATCATCTCACATGACCATTAAAACTTCATGAAAATGTTTTCATTATTGTATCAAAATCAGAATATCAGAAGAGAATTTGTATTTGCATGAAGTGTAAATGGTGTCACTAATAACATTTGTAAAAGCAAAGTGATTCTATGTGGCTTCTTTTTTTACTTTCAATTGAAAGTTACTTCAAGGCTTTTTTCGAAGTTATTGTTAAGTTCTACATAAATTAACAAAATTGTAAAATCATTTGAAGATATTATATTGGCCAGAAAAAAAAAAATTAGTTGATAATTCGCTGAAATTGGATTTTTGCACAGACATTCCTCATTTGTGTCGACCTGTTTAGCTAGTTTATTCACCAAACAGCAAATACAGAAAAAAGTCTTCTTTTTTTACGAGTTCTTTTGACGTTTCAATATTCATTTGCTTACAGTAGATTATTTCAGTACATGTCTAGTGAAAACATGTTGTTTATTTAACGTGAAAACTTAAAATTGTCTGTGCAGCTGTCGTGGGACACAGAATGACGTGGGAACGATTGACCCTCAGGTGACCTACGACGCAATGTAATTCTGCCGTTAGCAAGGCAAACGTACTTCTGGTGCACGACAATCTTAAGACAGAAGTACGGTTCCTACGGGCATCGCACGTTACGACTGGCAACCCGTTTTTAATGAAAATTGTACGTGACACCTACGACTGGCCCGTCAGACGTCCGGTTTTTTTTACGTTGCAATCGTAGTCACTTAAATACGAATGCGAGTCAAGATTTTTTGGATGAGTCTACCCCCCCCCCCCCCCCACTCCCCTCCGCCACAGTTTAAGAAAAAACGATGCTGCGTGCCTTGTTTTACCCACACTTTCTAGAGACAGTTCAGGTATATTGTTGTTACCCTGGTCCGTCGTCCGTCCGTTACTTTTTACATTCTAAAACTGCTCTTATTTGAGTTTGGGGTTCTACCTGGAAGAAACACAGGTCACCAAATTATATAATTATTTTTTGTCATTTATTGCATATAGAATATACAAATGTAAAATGTATTGTAGACTTGAAAATTTACCCGAATCAATTTTATTGATAAAAAACTCATTCAAAGAGTATTTGACGATACACTGTGCAGTTCTGACAAAGCTAAAACATACAAAAGAAAATGAGCTTTTTCAACTTTTGATAGCTAAACTTTGACATCTGTAATTCTTTTCAAAACAATAAAATACCCGATACACATAGGGACTGTCTATGTGTATTAGCGCTTTACCCGGGGACGTAGTGATGGACTGTATGAATATGTAGATGTTACTTCCACCGGGTAAGCCAGGGGTTCAACTTATTTTACAACGTAAACCGATGAATGTAACATTCTTATATTCACATGTACTATTATGTCTTCATACGATACATTATCTGTTATTATGTATGTTTTCTTATATATATCATTGTGTACCTATATACTTGAAAACGAATAATGATTTCAATTGAAATTCATATTTATGTATAAGTTATTGATGACCACAATTTTGTAAATTGTTTTATATAAAATAATAATAATAATAATAAAAAAAAAAAAAAAAAAAAAAAAAAAAAAAAGAAATATTTGAGTTTAACTTGGAGTGTCATGTTGTTTTGTAAAAAGGTTTCAAAAATTTTATAGTAGTAATGGGGATCAAATAATAGTTAAAAAATGACGTTTTTTCACAAAAAACCTGGTTCCTCGAACTCCTCTTACACTTTCAACCGTAGACAAATCATCGCTTGGAATATGTTTTGAGGTGTCTTATAAACAGATGTGCAATAAGGTTTCGGAAATTTCAAAATTTGTCCTTGGATCATTCAATGGCTGAAAAATGACTTTTTTTTTTTTTTTTTTTTTTTTTTACAAAAAAAAGTCTACAAAATCGTCAGCATTTTTTTGCAACAGCCAAATAATCTACTAAACAAATTATGGTTCCTAGAATTCCTCTTACAATTTATGCAGTACATGTAGCTTCTCTTGGGATATTATAGGGGCTGTTTTGAAAATTTAAATTTCATCCAGGGAGTCAAATTATAGCAGAAAATTGACGTTTATCATTCCTTAAAAAAACCTAGTTCCCAGAACTCCTCTTATAATTTTATTCATCAATGTCCCTTCTTATATTTTTACAGTAGCTAAATCGTTTCTTGATTGGTATTTTTCTCTAGATGTACACAAATATATTGGAAATTGCTTTTTTATCTTAAAGATAAACACAATGTTATATGTAATCGGGACAATTATAAAGTCTCGTAAACAAAGCAGGGTCATCATTGGACTAGGAATTACCTTTACGGGTCAATCACTGCATATGGATAAGATAAAATACTTGATTATTCCTAGTTCTGTAAAGTCACTGGGTGTTTCAAGGGGGAGGGGGGAGGGGGCACCAACCTGTATACCATTTGATGGGCGATGACACAAGGAGCAAGAATAAACATGGTTTAGGGGTGGGAATCTCAACAGTTATTAAATTGTATTATCATTTCTTATTACGGGGGGAGGGGGGGGAGGAGGAATTTAAAGACAACTCCTGAGAGCCATGTACTTTATACCAGTTGATGCATCATAATACAAGAAACGAGAATATATATTTTTAGTGATGGGAATCTCAACAGTTTTCAAGATATTTGGTAATTTCCTGTTTCATGGGGTCAAAACAACCCCCAAGACCTTCATAACATTTAATGTTCCAGAATACTTTTTATGTACATGTAATACATTAGGAACATTGGTTTTCAAGATACTTGGTCATTTCCAGTTCCGGGGAGTAAGGGTGACCCCAGGGGCAGAGGCCATGGCTTAAATGTATCTTGGCATGATCAGCAGAAATGGAAAGAATGATCACCATTGTGAAAAGATATCTGCAGAGTTGAAGCCTAATTAAGTTGTTAACAGTTACAAAAGACTACAATACAATAAAAGTTTACCCTGGTCAACAAGATACATGTAACTAACACAGCTTGTGAATCATTTACAACAATAGGAAGTTATCATACCAGACGTAATTTGTGCCCAAACTCAAAAAGAAAGTGTAAGCAAATTTCAACAATCAAAATATTCATTAGTCAATGTTAGGCACATAATAATAACACGAAAGAATATTTTAAATGCCAAATCAAGACCTTGTTTTACTTTCATTAGTCTTTGTTAATCACATTTTTATGTATAGCCTTTTTAAGACAATCAAAGACAATCAAACCTGAATACTTGAACAAATATTGATACTGTGTGATATTTAGAAATGTCTATATTTTCAAAACGATTAACCTATTCATCAGTCAAAATAAGTTACAAATAACCGATTTGTTAACAAGCAGGATTAAAATGCATATTTAATTTTCATAATGTCATGAGTCATAAATTTTGACCATTCTGTATCCATGTAAATACTTCATATCTCTTGACAAAAGACCCCTGCCCTTTCTACCCTATTATAACTCATATAAGCATGATAAGTGATTGTCTCTACACTAATTTGATAAACAAATATAATGCAAAATGGTCAATATGGGGTCGACTCTATTGTGTAAGAAATGAAAAAAATAACTTTTGTAATTAAAATGACAGAAACTGTACAACTGCAATAGAAGAGTTGAAGTGAAGTAAAGCTTATGGAAGCCGCCATTTTATCTAATAAAACGCCTCGGTAATCTTCCCTATCTCTATTGTGAACACTGAAAGACCAGGGCTATTCCGAATACTGCAGGGGCTTTTCTTATTTTTAACTATTAGAGACAGCTGAAAAAAACATGTGTGTTTTACTTCTGATTTATCCACAGTAAATAAGAAATAATGTTGATTGTGACAATTGAAATACATAGAAATCCCTCTTATATACATAATCAATGAAATTATGAGCTTCCGGAGACTGAGGGATCGTACAAACCGGATAAATCAGATATCACTTATTTGTACCACGTGGATTTTTTGACAGTATTTGACACGTGCTAAAAACTACAAGATCTTCGCCCGACCACGGTCATCATGGAATACGAGGTAAAATACTCTCTAAACGGAACACATCATCGCTTTCTCAATAAATTATAAATGGTTTACCAATTTCAGTCCATTTTAACATGAACAGACTTAGATATGTCAAATAACCCCTCAAGGGGGCTCACTTACAAAAACAAATAGTATATGTAGCAACTCCGGATCCTGTGATAATTTAATTTTGTTTGTAATAATTATATAGGCCATAATTTCTATGACATGAAATGTTTAGATTATTGATTAATTTAAAATTCACATACAAACAGTTCAACCCCAATTGTACATAAAAGGCTGCTTATGTGTACTATGGGATTGGATCTCATTCTTCTTTAAAATTATAATTTTTAAAAAGTACCGGGCATTGCATGTGACCTTCTTTTTTTACTAAAACTGGTACGAGAGAGTGTTATTTAGGGGCAAACACTTGGTGCGAGTATTACTGTCTAATGACAGCATCTAGTTTTTAATGGATCTTTTACATTTTTGAATTTGAAAGCATTGTCCGTTTTCACTATATAGGTAGTCCAATTCATCGTTTTTACTTTCTGTCATCCGATATTCTACTTAATCAATACACTGTAGATATGAATTTTCATAAAACATCATAACCGCTGGTAATGTTTTTTTTCTTTCAATCTAATTTATTTCTCTCTGTGTGTCTCTGTTCTGTCTATCTCTCTCACATCTCTCTCTCTCTCTCTCTCTCTCTCTCTCTCTCTCTTTGATGTCTCCAAATTATTTTATTTATATCTGGAGGTGTGGGGATAGGAGAGGTCTGGAAAATAATAGCTTTGCAATCTCTATAACCGTAGATTATGTTTGCAAGACCTTGATTTGAAGAAAAAACAAGAATTGATTTGTGACTTTCAGGATCATTTTTCTTCACAGTCAATACCAATGATCTCTCTCACTGATTATTGTTTTCGCAATTCTGGTAGTTATTTTGACCTTTTAAAGATATATAAATACTTATTTTTGGTTTGGGTATAAAATATTTATAAATATATAAATATTTAAAATCATAAAAACAACATATTCCGTATGTCCTTATACAGAAAAAAGGGATGTATTTCTTAAGAAGCTTTAATCAGATGTCCAGAAAATGTCCCAACATAATTGGAATAATACAAGTACGTCCCTTCTCCGTTGTAATGCCTGACCCATACGTCGTCACCTTTGCTGAGGTGAACCATGGCAACGCAGTATCCTTCCTGACCGTACGTGGCGCCGTGGGCGCTGCACATCACGTTTCCATTTTTCACAATCTCTAGGTTAACCATGTAGGAAGAAGAAGGATAAGCTTGTAAGGTTAGAACAAATTGGTAGTACCCGGAAACTGGAGCTTGGAAAAGACCAAAATGTCGGTCATATCCGCCACCAAAGTTTGTGTTTTCACCTTCGAACGGTATAACTTGATGCGAGCTCATCTGCGAGTAAGTCTTTTGCAACGAAGAATGGAATGCTATTGGATCTGTAAGACATGAAAAACTTTAAGAATTAAAAAACAATCATAATTTAATAATAATTTTATTAGGGGTGTGACAAACACATTGATTGCATTTCAATTCTGTATAAGTATATGTAATTTTTTTCTGACACCTAAGGTGGTACTGGGCACCTGTAGATATTGATGTGGATGGCAGTACATTGTAATTGAAATGCTTTAAAGGTATATATGACGTATTTGGAGTAAAATTTTTGACATAAGTGTGAGTAAAAATATACATCATGATTCTTATAATTAGACGTTTTTACCAACTCTAAGCCCATGAAACATGTTCTGTCTTTAGTTATTTGTCTCTAAGCTTTGCTACACGTCTTAAGAATATTAATGTGATCCGCCAATTATAACGCCACTGCACATGAGTCCAGCATTGAAAACAAGATGGAAGGACAGTTTGTTTACAATTTAGAATCACGTTTTTAATGTCTTAAATTAGATAATTCTTATATCAGATGATACTCGAAGCATTATTTTTCGGATATTGATTAATGTAGAGCGATAAAAAATTGATAATAATGTGAAATAAAGGCGAGACACGATTTTAGCGTCATATCGACACGGTAAACGGAGTAAATAACACCCAACACCCCCATTGAGGGATTCATATACTGAGGGTGTTTATTTATTCTTTAATAAAAAAAAATTTTCTAAATGAAAATCAACTTGTGGTTTATAACTTATAAAGTAAAGGCACGAAACACATGGAACATGAACCTGACTAGCAAACCCTACAACTTCATGAGGGAAACTTAAGTTCAATTCGGCTTTAATTCCTAATCCATCAATCTATATGGTTTTCGACGACGACCTCCACTTTTTTTTCATATTCTTGTAAGCCTGTCTCTTTTTTCTTTCCTTGCCAAATCTGTCAAACTTAACGGCATACCCCTCTTTCTCGTCGTCGCTATTGTTGTTGATAGACCGGAGATGGGTTTTAAAAAATTGAAAAGGTAAAAATCATGAAAGCCCTTGCGGGATTCGAATTCATGGCGCTCTAACCAATTACATTACACTGTTAAATGTGTAGGTGACAATTTTGGGAAAAAGCATCATTTATATTATTATACTTTATTTTAATTTGTATCTCATATTTCACTGAAGATATGTCATTTTACTCATTATTTGAAAAATTAACAAGATTAAAAAAAAGGGGGAAAAAAAGAGAAACCTTCACTAAAACCAAAACAAAGAATACTGATCTTGAACGTTGGAAAAAAAATGTTTGCGCATGAGATGAGTTGCCTAAATAACTAATATATTTAAGGGTAAGGGGGTTAATAGGCACTATTTCGCACACAAAATACTTACTTGAAACAATTCTTTGTTTCCTGTCAATAGATTTAAATGCATCCTTCAATGCTTCCTGGTTTTTCTGCAACTTCACAAAGACGCGTTTACTCTGCATTTCCAAATTCTCTTGTCTAACTTGCACGGAACTAAGATCTTCCTTTGAGGCTGCATTGATTATAACGGATTGAAAGAACACTGCTAACAAAAACAAAATAATGACTTTAAAAGGCATTATATTCAGTATCGATGAAATTTCTCCCGCCGCTTTAGGTTTTGCAGGTCGCACTAAATAGCGAATAGATAAATAAGTCTTTGAATCGGCTCTTAAAGGTGTCTGCCTATTATAGATCCCAGAAGAACTTAAAAATAGCAAATTCTTACTTTTAAGATTGCGCGCCACCTATAAACAATTTGGTTATAAGAATATGACATTACCAGTGCAAATAATATTTATTTTTTTTCCCCATCATTTAATTGCATAATATGTATTTCTTTTCTTCCTTCATGAATAGTATTCGTGGACATGCAGCTGATAAATTAACAGAGTAATAAGAGATAAAATATTACCCAAGAAAGGTAATTGATAAACCTAAAGTCATACTTGTATATGATTAGGACACGGTTTGAAGTAAAGCCGATATGTGGAACTTAATGTTTTCTATTCCATTACTGAATGTGTTGTTGATTATTGTTAATGCTTCCCAAGATGAAATAGGGTTTTTAAGAAATCAAATTCAACAGCTGAGACGAGATTTGGCTGCCCAAAAAGAAATGAATGCTGAGCTTCGGACAGAACTACATCAGTCACGATTTCGAAGAGGTATGCTTTAAGAAAAATTTAATATAATTTAAAGTATAGCCTGTTTTAAAATAGGTCAAAACATAATGACCCCCCCCCCATCCCCCCGATATATGGTATATGAATCTTGCGTTAACGTACATTTTTGTTATGCTAGGATTGTAATGCTACGCAGACTGTAACAGAAATAATATTGATTTAAAATAGGTGTCATCATGTTTATTTCATTTTTACCGATACTTTAATTGATATACTGTAAATACTTTGTAAAGATGTTTCTAGTCATAAAGAAGAATGTTTCAGTCTTCCTGCAAAATCATTCGAATAACGTCACGTCATTAATGAGTTAATGGAGTGATTTTCTTTGATGAACTGGAATTCAGAAAAGAAAAACATTTCCCATTACTTACAAAAAAATTAGAGGACTGACAGCGTGCATATCATCTCTGTATGTGTTAATGTTTCAGATTAGCCACTTATCGACGCCATTTGACTAGAATTTATTTCTTTTGGCGAAAACGATATTGTAACTTTTTAAAAAGGCTATGTTATGGCAAAACATTTAAAAATATTTGACGGATACAAATGTTGTGTTTTCGGTATTTCATTTCGGAACGTACGTTTTCCATAAGATTGTTTTTTTGTTGTTGAATTAAACTAGTCTTTCTTAGTATTATTACATATATGTAAGTGTGCATTTTATTCATCGAAATGTGTGATATGTACGGTGTTCTATAATTCATGGTCTTCTTCGTTCTAGCCACCAATTGTTCGAATCCACATCGCCCAGTGGTATTCCAGGCACGTCTGTCATCTACAATATACCCACTAGGCTCCAACCAAATCATCACTTACGACTCTACGGTTATCAACGAGGGAAACGCCTACGACACTCTCACTGGGATGTTTGAAGCCAATGTTGGGGGACTCTATCAATTCATGGCAACCATGTGGTCAAATAGTGGTTACAACGTGGACTTCCAGATGATATATAATGGGGCCGAGGTATGTGCCGGACGGACAACTACAACAAATCAATCTATGGGCGTCTGCTCTGCTATTCTTCAGATTCCAGATGGAGGACGAGTATTTGTAAGACACAAAGGCACTAGCGGTAATTACGCCCTTGGTGGAAACTACGCTGAATTTGCTGGTCATTTAATTATGTAAATAAACAAACATCTTTAGCCCAATAACCTCTTTTGTTTTGTCCAGCTGTAAAGAAAAACTTGTTTGTAATAAGAGACACTAAAGACTTTGCGACGAGTCTCTCTCTCTCTCTCTCTCTCTCTCTCTCTCTCTCTCTCTCTCTCTCTTTCTCTCTCAAATTAAATGTATTTCTGATAGTTTCAGATTATAATATGTATACTGTATGTACAGGTATCTTGTGTCTATGTCATTTATTTCGAACTGTAATGGTCAAAATAAGCTTATCTACGACGAGCACGTAGAAGTGTTAAGACGTGCGCAGCAATTAGATAAACTGTTGAAGGATTCCAACATGTTGCATGCATACGTACTCTTCATTGTCATTTGCGCAGCCATATTTCCTTCGGGATGTACTTCGACAGCAGAACTGTTAGAAGAGCGGATCGGCAGACTAGAAAACGTACTGAAAACGTGCAAAACGGCAGACTCAGGAAAACGAAGTGTGTGGTAATAGTTGATATCTGTATTAGACAAATTTTATGAAAAGGGTCTGGGAGTTGATGATCACCGATGCCTTTATGTGTCATACAATGATCTCTATTGATGTTAAGATTAGAAAAATAGAATATGATTATCTCTTCGGTTACACATTACCATAAAAATAGATAACAAAATTTAAAATCGAAGAGTGGTTTTGAAAAAAAAAAAAGTGAATTAACGTTTGTTGCCATGGTCTAAGTCACAAGGTAAACTTTGAATACTTGAAAACAATTTATCAATATTATGGAGTTGCTATGACTGTTTAAGCAATTCTTAAGTTTGCTGTTATTTATGGTAAACAGTTTAAGCTTTATTTGCAAGAAATTGTTACTTAACGCAAAAGTGTGTAACGCCATAGGTATGAACTGGTATATCATTTAAATGCAATAGTTATATTACTATATGCAGTGGTAACATCATTACATGAAGTGGTAACATCATATCAACACTGCTTGCATCATTATATACTATGATTACATCATTATATTCAGGGATAAAATCTTTATATGAAGTGGTAATATCATTACGTTATGTCGTAAGATCATTATGTGCAGTAGTTTATTCATCATATGCTATGAATAAATCTTTATTTGATGTGATAAACTCATTTTATACAGAGTTGATCTCATAATGTATTGTTGTTCAACCGTTATGTGGTACACTCTTAATCTGCAGTTGCAAACTCCTTTATGCAGAGCAATTTCTTGACCTAAGGTGATAAGTTCATTGTATGCAGTACTAATTTCATGTTATGGTATTTTTTAAAATCATTGTGTATGGTGGAAAAACCTTTATGTATTGTGGTAAAGCGTTTTGTGCAATGTTAATTCTTTTTATGTAAGTTTATGATGTGGTCAGTTTTTTTAAATGATGTGATCATTTCATTTCGTGGTGGGGTAACATCTATATATGCAGACGTAACTCTTAATAATGAGATTGTAAACTTGTTCTCGCTAAACAGTTTTAAGGGGGAAGAGGTCCAGTTTTGTGTTGAAAAAGATGCCGCGTTTATTGTAACCGTGCACATTTCCTGGTCAACTTGTCTTGATGTTTTGACTTCATGAGAGAGAGAGAGAGAGAGAGAGAGAGAGAGAGAGAGAGAGAGAGAAAGAGAGAGATTTTCTCTGTCCTTTATACGTCGATATCAAATATCGATCGTTGAACTTTTTTAGCGTGAAAAATCGAAGTATTATTCGTAGAATATGCGTTTGATTAAATGTAAAAAAAGACCCAAACGGATCTGATCAACAATAGCCATAATAAAATCAGCTTTATGGAGTCATATTCTGTGAAAAAATTCACACAAGTTTCAGCTTTTCTGGTCAAATTGATATTTAGAAGAATATTTTAAGATTTCTTTCTATATATTCCAATGTAAAAATTGTACCCCCTCCCCGTTGTTACCCATGAGAATCGTGATTTAAATAAACTTGAATCCTCACTACCTGAGGATGCAACAATACAGGTTTGAGCGTTTTGGGTCAAAAATGGTTTTTAGAAGATTTATAAGGAATTTTCTTTATATATTCCTTCGTAAAATTCGACCCCATCTCCCATTTTGACCCCACTCTACCCCTGAGGATCATGATTTGAACAAACTTTAATCCTCACTAACTGAAGATGCTTCCACACAGGTTATAGCTTTTGTGGTGAAATGGTTTTTAAGAAGAATTTTTTTCAAGATTTCTCTTAATATATTCCTATGTAAAACTTGGAACCACCCCCCATTGTGGCCCCACCCTATCCATGGGGATCATGATTTGAACAAACTTTAATCTACACTACCTGAGGATGCTTTCACACAAGTTTTAGATTTTCCGGTCAAATGAATTTATAGAAAAACTTTTGATAAATACCAACAAATTTTCGGTAGTTTTCTTTATCTTCCATCTAAAGAGCGTGTGGTTCTTCATATTAAGAATCTTGATTCCTCTTCACCAATTGAACCTTTTTGTATGGAACGCCATAGCTGCCTTATGTGGTCATTTCTTGAGAAGATGGTGCTTTATTATCTAATGATGGTGCTTTATTATATGAAGATGGTGCTTTATTGTATGATGAAATTGCTTTATTATATGAAGATGGTGCTTTGTTATATGATGAAATTGCTTTATTATATGAAGATGGTGCTTTATTGTATGATGA
>WFKH01011925.1:524123-544361 GCA_016163765.1 Magallana hongkongensis | reverse complement strand
AAAAAGTCCTTTTTTATATCAAAAAATAAGATTTAAGAAAATGCTATTATACCAGTACATTTCAATAGAATGCCTATGTACTGTATGCATATGTTTGCATCTTTAATATGGTATTGAAATGAGTGTAGAATACAACACAATTAATTCAAGGAAAAAACTGCATATAGAAATTATATGACCAAAATCTGAATTTGCATTAAAAAATTAAATTCAAATATTAATGTATGCACAAAAAATTCATGAATTTTTGGAATTATTTGCTCCGTTAAGAAAAGAAATCCTGTGATATTTTTAAAAAATCAACCAGATAATGTTACATGAAAATCAAAAACTTAATTAACAAAATTAAAAATGCAGTTTGTAAGACAATTGGTCCACCGCACAAAAGTCTCCCCGTCTGCTTCTTGTTAATAACCAAGTCCAATTCCAGTGAAAGTTTACACAGTTTTATTTACGTGTCGTATAGTGGTTCAGTTATATTCTCTAACAAATTGACATGCGTATATATACCCTTTTGGCTATGATGGACAGTTTCGGTTACTCATGACCATCTGCGCTGATCATGAGTGAAGATTTAGTGATCAAATTCCTAAACAATATTTTAATTCTAAATACAGTATCAAAACTGTCAAACCGTCCATCACAGCGTCGCGGGATGCGGGCTTACAATCTCCCGCATCAGTACAAAACATGAGTAAAGGTTAAAAGGTTAACAGAAAACATGTACTTTTTGACAAGCTTGCAATATCAGGACTCCATAGAGTCTGTAAGTATGACAATTATAGCATTACGGTCCCACACCTGGACGTGTGAGATCATGCTGCTGCGCAATTAATTTCCAAAATATAATTTCCCAAGGACTTTCCAACATAGTGATTGGCATATTAATAGTTGCGCAGTTTGCATATACAGCTTACATGTTCATTTCATAGTACCTATCAAGGTCACCTTATAGTCATCTGTTTACATACGTCCCCCAAACAAAAAAAATATCCCAGAGGGAGATTTCTTCTGCCTGGTGCCCAGAGCAGGAAAACATCCCTGATCTCCCCTAATTTGGATGAACTCTCCAGTGGCATACCGGTCGGAACATCTCCTTAAGAGGTAGTATCAAGTGATACACTTCCTTTTCTAGCTGTGGACGTCAAACAAAAATATAAGACAATTTTTTAAGATGACCAGGATGCAAGACTACGAAGTGTGACCAGGATACTAAACGTGATCGGTATAATAAACATCTCAAATAATTATAGTCATACAGTTCACAGTTCCAAGGTTATACAGTTCATAGTGACCAGGATGATGAACTATCATTATGTTTTATAATATATACATCTCACATTATCAAAGTCATACATTTCCTAGTTCATCATAAACAAGATTACACAGGTGATGGTGATTCAGATTCAAAAATGACCAGGATTATTACATATAAGTTCACATTAATAACAAAACATAAAGTTAAAATTGTTAGAGTACCACATGTACATCAGTTGACACAGTTGCCGTAGTTTCTTCTAGTTCTTCAAACATCGGAGTAGGATTCCTAACGAAAACGAAACACTGGGCACACCACATAATACTTTAGCACATATCACAATATACACAATTTCACAGTATTCACCGGAGTCAGTTATTCGTACATCATGGGGGGTATCATCGGATAGAGATGCGGCGCGGATGGCGAGACGACCTCTCGCGGAACGTCTCCTACGTTCCTCTGATTTACAGACATGGCGGCCTTCTCTTCTAAATATCTTCTCGCGAGTTCAGGGTCCGGTTGATAAAATTTACTCCAGGGAGATTCCACATCTTCCTTTTCTTTAGAAATCGACGTGCTAAAGTCTCTGAGATTGTTCCTGTGCTGTGAACGGCTTTAGGGGCTTCTAACTTTCCGCTTCGGCGGGGTTTCCTTGGGGCTGTAATGTCCCTCAATTCGATTGTTTGTTTAGGAGTCCGTATCTCAGGATCAACACAGCAGTATGCCGTGCCTTTGGAAGAATCCTTTTCACCTCCGTCACCATCTCTCCTGTGGCAACGTGACCAACAACCACCACAGCAAATGCTACCCATTTTCCTAACAGTTTTTCTTTTCTTTATACAAATTCCTAACATAAAGATGACTGCTAAAGCTAGGCTGACATAAAACCAAGGACTTCCCACCCAATTTGATGATCCCATGGGCTGTAATTGAGTTACTGGCAATTCCGCCATAAGTGTGTTCAGAGGAAACTCTTTGATGTCTTTTAGCTTGTCTGGTATACTAATGTATCCTATTTCTGGGTATTTTGAATTTAGAGGTTCCCAAAGAGTGCATGTATCAATTTCGTCAATGAAATTCTGGAATGAATCGGTCATATTGAAATGATTTTCTTTATTGTAGAACGGGGGTAGTAATAAAGATCCATGAAAACCAGAACATCCTTGTCCCAAACTTAGGATGTCTATCGGACTCTTAACTGTTCTCCCTATTGTATTTTCTCCACATTTAACGTTAAGATTCAGCGGCTTAGAAGAAGTGATCAGCCATTTTCCTTCGCGTAAGTTGACTGCGTTTGGATCGACTACATTGTTTTCTACAGAAACCGAACATAGCTTTGCAATTCCTGGAAGATCATTTAAGAAAATTTCCATCACGCATAATCTGCCTGAGCTTACAGGATAAAAAGGTTTATCTATTGAACAAAAAATTCCGTGTTGACTTAGACATGAGGCTAACTCGGTCTCAGATAGCGTCGTATATGTATTTCGGACATCGTCTATGACGACTGCCTTTTCGTCAATTTTATACCTAGCCAACAGAGTTGATTGGTTTGTTTTGAGATTCGGAACTGGAAGATTATGAATTTTGAAGACTTCGAAACGTTTGTTCGTGTCTAGAAGAGGCACGGTCAGTGCAATTATAAGATTTTCATCTCCAACTAAAGTTGTACATGGTAAGATTCTATAGTAGGACCAAAGATCAGTATTTGGATCAAAGGGTAGTTTAAGATTCGGGGGTAATTGATTCGCAATTTCTGATAAGAGTTGTCTGAGATTTGCTGGAGAAATAACTGTTGGAGACAAGTGTCCCAACGAAAGCATGTTCAGTCGTAACCTGAGCTGCTGTAAATGATTCCTAGTTACCGAAACAATTTCAGATATACTGCTTAAGGTTCTGTCAAAGCGAATGTAAATGTCATTAAATCTTTGCATGTCACGCATTTACTTATTCAGTCGTAACTGTTCTGTCATCGAGGCATTTAGACTAGTTATGATGCTACTTATTGTCCTACGATTTTCGTTTATGTTCTGTTGATTGTCCTTTATAAAGGTCATACTTTCAGTCAATACATGTTTTATTTGTTCTTGATTTTCTGCCAGATTTCTAACATTAGTCTTAATGGTGTCTAAATCTGCTTCATCTAGGGTACCGAAAAGAAAAGAAAGTACTTTCCCTACGATTGGTACTAGTGCTCTTGTTCTTCTACGGTGCATAAAACGAATTTCACGTGTCTCTTGTTCTAAATATTTCCTATTTAGTTTAAGGTTATTTATTTAAACTGAAAATCTCTCTCTCATTTGATGAAGCCGAAACAAGGGTGTTACTATAGCTGTACTATCTGTTACATTAGCAGTTAAGATATTTGACTCATTTCGAATTGATTGTAACAAAACACTTTTGACCGTTTCTAACTCTGTCTGAAGAAGATCTAGGATATTACAATAAGGATTTAAACTTATCGTTGTGATTGCTGTCCATTTGCCCTGTATTAATGATATATCTTTGACTTTTTCGAAGATTACACTTTTCCTAACTAGTGCTCCACAAACTCCGATTACGAGAAGTACCACCAATGCCCACTTCATCCTACAATTAATAATTAAAACTTCGAATACAAGGATGCTTACAAAAAGTTCTTTCAAACGTATACATCCACCCAATTATGTTTCTTCTTGTTTCCGACATTTCTACTACTGTCGAGTGAGTTTCTACCAGGTCTAATGGAAAGTGTTTCTTCATAAACTTTATGAAAGAAGGGTAAAGCGGCCACATATTTCTATCTCCTACTATCATTGTTTGTAAAGCCAAAATTCGTTGAAATTCTAAATTTATTTTGCGTCTAACGGGCCGATTTTGTTCTGCGATTCTTTGATATTTCATCACTTGAGCCTTAACTAAGTCTGGTAGGTCAATAATTAATTCACAGATCGTACTTAACGGTATGTCTTCTTCGTCAGAAGTCATTGGAATTGGGGCTTATGGTATTTCTACTTAAGGATGAGATACCTTTTGAGATTTAGTGACTTTAACTTTTCTGAAGCCTGGTTGTAAAGAACTCAATGTTGCAGATGATTGTTGAGAATTGTTATCTATTCCCGGATTAGGCATTTCTAACTTTAATGACCATTCACTTTTAGGTTTTGGCTTAGGACTTGGTTTAGTCGAAAATTTACTTCAAGACTGTGAAAAATGTCGAGGTATTGGTCGTGGATCAGACATCTGAAAAAATGTTTAAAATAAACTTTAACCTAACCTCCAATTTTGACCATTTTCATCCGTAACAACCTCACGTTCTTGAATTTTCATAACTATTCCTTCTTTTTCTACTTTAAGTGACCCATGTACTATTTCTTGCATCATAACTATCCTAAAATACTCTACTTCTCCTGGACCTATTTTACGGTACAAGTCCAAGATTTCATCATATTTCCTATCCATTTTGTGTAATCTTTTCAAATTCTCGATAAAATTAGGTTTAAGATTTCGATCGAAAATGGCTGAGTATTGTTTAACTCTTTTCAATTCTCGTAGAACTGTTTTTCTCGGTTCTACCTCTGCATTCGCTTCTCTATGATACTTCTTAATTTTATCTAACACTAAATAGGGCAAGTTTGGATAGATATCACTAAGATTCTACTTTTGTTCTGCCATTTCCTGCAAATAGATTATTAAGTTCTTGTTTAGTTATTACTGTAAGTCCCTAAATTCTAAATTTAATCCTGCCGCGTCATTCTGCATGGCTCTTGTTCCTAACTGTAACAATATATCTGATAAATACTCTAACTCGCTACCGCCTATAATTGTAGCGTACTTTAAGATTTTTGCAACCAGTTTCAGGTTCCTAACAAAACTCGGGCTCATGGTCTCCTTATTAAGCCTTCTATTTAAGTATTTTGAATATACATTGTACATTAAATCTTCTTAGCTCTATTTTTACTAATTTTCTTGGAACTATCTCCGCATTTGCTAAGCGATGGTATTTCTTGATCTTGTCTAATACAACTAAAGGTAAGGTTTCTGGGTAGATTGTACCGGGGGTATACAACGAATCTATTCTTAACGATCTTTCTTCGATTTCATCTATCATTTCCATAGGTTCATACAAGCTCATCGATGAACTCTCCGATTCCGCACTTGCCATTTCTGCAAGAAATTTGCAAGAATCGTGACAGTCCACTAACGAGAAATGTATCACAGTATCGCTTTATGAGCAAATGCACGCAATATGTACAAAGCGTAGTATATACAAAAGCTAAGCATTCTTTAAGATTATTTACATCTACAGTCGATTACGAGTGGCGCCCTCCCTTACAATACTCGTGTGGGTAATTTCTTCTCCAATGCTTATCGTAACCACATCGGAATAAGGTTCTGTATCACTCAAATCATGACTGACTATATCCAATGTTGCTGTTAATGTGACTTCTCCAAACCTTATTTTGATATAAAGTTCACGAGGGGGCGTCAATCTTAGTTCCAATAACTCATCAGACTCTGACATCTGTAAATAAAGGATACTTTATATATCCTATAACTAACTGTTTTAAGACAGCCAAACAATCCTCTTTAAATTTCTGTTTATTAGGTTTACGGGGCTTAGGGATTGGTTTTCGCTGCTTAGGGGTTGGGGTGAAGCCTAGACCTATTTTCACTTCATCTACTTCCATGTCTTCATCTATGGGAACTCTTAAATTATCTAAAGGTATTTGTGACTCAGGGTTCTCATTTTCAGACTCTGACTCATAGTCCCGAATTGTCTCTTCTGTCGATTCAGCATTTTGTTGTTGATCATCCATGATTTTTTTGGCTCTTATTCGTTGTTGCAATTCTGCTAAAGGAATATCTTCTTCATCTGATGATTCTTCTCTTTCACGTTTCTTAAATTGAATTGCTCTCTCCAGTGGTTCTGGTTGTGTGTCTTCTTCCTCTGAAGAGTCAGATTCTTCTTCAGGCGGAATAACATAGTTATTTCTTCTTAAGGTTCGACCATCTTCAGTACTTCCTTGCGAAAACGAAAGAGGCCAATGCGAGATGTCAGCCAACCTTAATTGTCGTGCGTGACACTTGGTAGTTGCTCCGGTCAACTGGTCCTTTATGACGAAACTAACTGGTCCTTTTTTGCTCGATGATTCTGTAAAAAGGAAGCCATTTCTTGTCTAGTTTATTCTGTCTCCTATTATTCTTTAGGTAGACTGGATCTCCCACTTGAAATTCTTCGTCTTTACTCTTCCTATCTGCTTGTTCTTTCTGCTTTTTCTTAGCTTCTTTCATGTTTTTATGTACTAACATGAAGGCTTTGTGCTGTTCTTGGAGAGCGATCTTATGTTGATCTTCTCCCATATACCTTCGTCGAGGCTTTAATAATGTATCCAACGGTAGCACTACATCTCTATTGTACAATAGATAATACGGAGAGAATTTAGAAGAATCATTGGGGTGAAATCGAATTGCGGCTAACGTTTGGTTGAGATGAATATCCCAAGTTTCTGCGCTGTCCACCAATTTCTTAGCCATGACATCGTGTAAAGTTCTGTGGAATCTTTCCACTTTGCCATTTCCTTGGGGGCTATAATAGGACGTAGTTATATGATTGATGTTTAGTTCTTTTAACGTCTCCTCTACTTTCTTGTTGATGTTCTCCGTTCCATTATCCGTAAGGATCTGTAGAGGACAACCATATCTCGGATATATTTCTTCTAGAATCAGGTGCACGATATTGTCTGCTGACTTGTCGGGTACAGGAAAAGCTTCTGGCCATCCAGAGTAGATGTCGATGAATGATACTATGTATTTATTTCCTGATAAAGGTGTTGGGTATGGTCCTGACAAGTCAAGTCCTACTTAGCCATAGGGAAAGGTGGTATATCCGTTTCTTGAAGTGGGGGTTGGTTTTTCTTATTACTTCTGGTTTGACACAACACACATCCCTCTATGTAAGAATGTAACCTTTTATATAGGTTGGGCATATAATACTTCTGACTGATGACGTCGTAAGTCTTGTCCACTCCCATGTGTCCAAGCGCGTCATGGTATTGTTGCACAACTAAGAACTCCAACTCTCGTGGTACATACAAACGGAGTCTTGGACATTCTGCGTCTCCGTCTGACAGATAATACATTAATCCGTCGACTTCTAGGAACTTCTTTTCTTCTGTTGCTGTTGCTGTTCCTTTCCTAAGTCTATCTTTCAATTTCTTTATTTGTTCGTCGTTTGCTTGACTTTCTTTAACATCAATATCTTCTGGGAGGTCGATGAACGGTTTAATTACTTCGTCGGGCTGCCTTACTTCACATTTGGCTAGTCTTTTAGGTGAGAAGGCGTTTGAATTTAACACATTAACTTCAAAGAAGTTATCTTTCACATCTGGTTCATCACACTCAGATTGTTCTTCTGTTTCATCGTCTTTACTCTCAGTTGGTATTCTCGACAAGAGGTCTGCGCAGCAGTTGAATATGCCCTCAATGTATTCTACTTTGCAGTTGTACCCAGCAATACTTAGTGCCCATAACTGAATCTTTTTATTCTGCATTGGAGATTCTAGGATATACTTCAATGGCTTGTGGTCTGTCCGTATGGTAAACTGAGCGCTGTGAAGATAGTGGTCTAACTTCTGAAGAGCATAGTGTATGGCAAAAGCTTCTTTCTCGATAGTTGACCATTTTTCTTGAGTTTTGCTCAACTTATGAGACGGATCGTATATTGGTTTGTCTTCTCCTTCATCAGTCTTCTGGGTAAGACAGGCTCCTATGCAGTTATCACTGGCATCAGTATATAAGATATAAGGTTTATTCGTGTCTAGGTATGCCAATAATGGTACCACTGTTAGACTTTCTTTGAGGAAATTAAACGCTTCTTGACAGTGAGGTGTCCATTTGAATCTAGCGTATTTTCTGGTAAGGTCAATTAAAGGTTCTGCTATTTTCGAGAAGTTAGGGATGAATCTTCGATAATAGCTGCACATTCCTATGAAACCACGAACTTCTCTAACAGTAGTAGGTGCAGGTAACTTCTGTATGGCTTCCACTTTCTTTGGATCTGGTTTAACTCCGTGCTCATTAATAATGAAGCCGAGATATTCTGTCTGTTCTTTAAAGAAACTGCACTTCTTTAATTTCAATTTCAATCCGTGCTGTCTCAACCGATGGAATACATCTTGGATATGGCGTAGGTGATCTTCGGGTGTTTCTGAAAATATTAAGATGTCATCCAGGTATGCAATGGCGAACTCCTCCTGTCCCTGAAGAACTATGTTCATCAGTTCTTGGAAGACTGCCGGCGCGTTACTCAACCCGAATGGCATACTATTGAACTGAAACAATCCTTTGTGGCATGCAAAGGCTGTCTTTTCCTTACTAGAGTCTTCTAATTTTACTTGCCAATATCCACTTTTAAGGTCTAAGGCAGTAAAGTACTTAGCCTTTCCTATTAAGCACAGAATGTCATCAATCAGTGGTAGGGGAAATGATACTGGCTTCACAATCTTATTGAGGCTCCTAAAGTCAACACACATCCGATCTGAACCATCTTTCTTTTTCACTACCACTAAAGGAAATGACCAAGGTGATTGTGATCTTTCTATTATCTTGGCTTCCATCATCTCCGCTATTGCGTTATCTATGATTTGTCTTTTATTTAGGGGCGCTCGGTAAGGTCGATTCTTTATAGGATGATGATCTCCTGTTTCTATCTTCATCTTCACTGTATCTGTTACTCCCAGATCACTATCCTATTTCGCGAATAAGTCTTTGTTCTTGTTCACAAGTCTTTGTATAGATTGTTCAAATCTTTTTGGTACATCAATCTTTTCTTTGGCGTCTTGTCCGGAGGATATCTCTGAGACTTCTTTCGGGTTTATGATGGTAATACGTCCCACGATATATCCTCTTGGAATCTTGTAGCCTTTATTTGTTTGATTTACGAAGATCAAAGGAATTTTTCCGTCCTTGCGAACCTCACAAACGGAGTCTTTTAAGTAAAGTCCTGGATCTTCCATTATACAGTCATTGTCTATGCAATTCACTTCCACTAAGTCACTCTCTTGAGTAGGGAAATTATTATTCACTCTCCCATAAAACACAGTCACAGTATTTGGTTTCACAAATAGTTTCTTAGAGGTTCTCACAATTGTTGAGATATGTAGGTCTTTAAGTTCCGCATAAGTTTTGCCATTTATACGCATGAGTCCTAAGTCAAAATATAAACGAACATTGTTCTTCTTAAGCCAATCGCGGCCAAGAATCAGATTCCGATTGAGTCCCTTTGTCACATAAAGGCTATGTTCTAACGCTAATCCTGAAATCTTAAAGGAGATGTTTACGTACCCTATCGCAATTAAAGAATTACCGTTTGCTGCTTGAAGAGCGGGGATGTCATTTTTACATAACTTGGGGCGAGGAAATAAATTATCAAACATTTTCTTACTGATTAAAGATACGGCTGCACCGGTATCTACCAAAGCTCTAAATTTATTTTTGCCCATCTTTAATAAACAACTACTGGGATTATTAGTAAAATTAATTTCATATTTAGGTCTTTGCTTAAAGTTCTTTCTTCGGGCTTCAACGAAGGAAGAACGTCTTAGTTTTCCTGATTTTGTTCATTAAAAGATGGGCGAGTAGTGAAACTTGAAGTTGTTCTCTCATTGTTTTCATTATGAGTATCGCGTGACCTATTCTGGCCACCTATCGTTCTCCCACGGTTTTGTTGTGTTCTCTGATAGTTACGCGAGCTCCAACAGTCAGCGCGCACATGACCTATTTTACCACAGTTCCAACATTCCACAGGTGAACGGGGGCTACGTTCAATAGTATGTACAGGCCTGTTTTGATTGACTGGTTTATTTATTTGGGGGCGAGGCCTAACCTGAGGTTTGTTTTGCTTACAAAATCTGGCTCGGTGGCCTGTTTTCTTACATTTAAAGCATCGGTTGTTTCGCGCATGGTCGATCTCCATGGGCTCTTTATGTCTGTCGTCTACTGGGGCGAAGTTATCTAAACGTTCTCTTAAGAGGGGAAATGTAGTATCGAAAGTAGGGGCAGTCTAACTGTTACTATTATATTGCCTATTGTCAGTTATGTCTGACCCTCTAATTGCTAATCTTTGTCTTACGTTTTGTTCTCTCATTGCTACCTGAATCGCGGATTCTAAGTCCTTAGGGTTCTCTCGGAGAATTTTCATCCTAAGATAATCGAAAGTTAACCCATCACAGAAAATGTCGACTAATTGTTGCTGAACCAAAGGATCTTTTAGCCTATCTTTATTGTACGCGTCTTCCGCGAGTTGTAATAATCTTTCGGCAAACAACTGAACACTTTCGTTCGAATTCTGCCTAGTTCTCCGCATCACCGCTAACGCGTGTTGGGGGTCAGTGATCTCTGCAAACCTATTTTTTAAAGAAGTTCTAAGATTATGCCACGACGGCACTTCTTCCGACGCTTCTGTTTCATCAAGATATCTTTTTATGAAATCTCCCACAGATCCTTTACTAGTGATATATGCTAACATAGGTATTTCATGATTTGCTTTCCCTGACATCACTGCATATTTTTCTACTTCTTTCAACCATTGCTTAAATTTTCTAGGGTCCCCCTCAAACGGAGTGATTACTGAGGATAAGGGCACTGATAGAGCAGCTGTCACTGCCTTCACTTGGCTTATAAAGAAATCTTTTTCGTCATCCGGCTTAGGAGTTCGGTGTCTGGATTCACGGAACTGATATTCGCTAGTTTCATGAAAGGTTTCCTGACTGTTTAACTGAGACTTAACTGGGGAATTTTTACTCTTATTTTCTTGACTCTGTCCCCCTGTATTGTCTTGTTGCTCTAATAGACTCATTTGCTTCCTATATTCTTCTTTATCGTAACCACTTGTCGCCATGATAGTTGCTACTCACGTCACCACAAAAATAGAGACGATAGTGATATAGAAAAAGGATTCTTACCTTAAGAGTTTTCTTGTCCTTGTCTTTTGCACTTCGCTTATCCTGGTCACGGCACCAAAATAACAAGTCAGATGTAAGACAATTGGACCACCGCACAAAAGTCTCCCCGTCTGCTTCTTGTTAATAACCAAGTCCAATTCCAGTGAAAGTTTACACAGTTTTATTTACGTGTCGTATAGTGGTTCAGTTATATCCTCTAACAAATTGACATGCGTATATATACCCTTTTGGCTATGATGGACAGTTTCGGTTACTCATGACCATCTGCGCTGATCATGAGTGAAGATTTAGTGATCAAATTCCTAAACAATATGTTAATTCTAAATACAGTATCAAAACTGTCAAACTGTCCATCACAGCGTCGGGGGATGCGGGATTACAATCTCCCGCATCAGTACAAAACATGAGTATAGGTTAAAAGGTTAACAGAAAACATGTACTTTGTGACAAGCTTGCAATATCAGGACTCCATAGAGTCTGTAAGTATGACAATTATAGCATTACGGTCCCACACCTGGACGTGTGAGATCATGCTGCTGCGCAATTAATTTCCAAAATATAATTTCCCAAGGACTTTCCAACATAGTGATTGGCATATTAATAGTTGCGCAGTTTGCATATACAGCTTACATGTTCATTTCATAGTACCTATCAAGGTCACCTTATAGTCATCTGTTTACAAGTTTTTGGGGTTGGATGTGGTGGGTTGGGGGTGGATGGGTTGTTAGTTAAATCCTTGTCCGAGCCATGAAGGCTAAAGAGCCGGTGCTTATCCCCAGTAATCATGGTGCTACGTGGATGGGAGCCTTAAGCTCCCCCTGAATGGAACACCAGTCCACCCCAGCATATGCCAGTACCCAAATTCAACTGGGTGGGGTGAGACAATGTAGATAACGAATTTGGGGGATTGGATGGGACAATATCTGTTTAATAATTTATCATGACATGGCATCATTCATTACCACATATTATTCACAATGATAAACTTCTTTTCTTAACATGACTATAACTCAATTTCATAGTAATTTTTTTTTTTAATTAACAAAACAAAAATCACTGATTTCTGTAATTTTTTTACTAGTATAACTTTAACATTAAAAAATTGGTACCAAACCTCAATGATGGTGAATTCAAACATTCACACATTACATAATTAACAAACATAACCAGCACTGACTAAAATGTTCATCTTACACAAAAAATCATAACTTTTTGCATATTTTTATCCTTGCTATAATTTTATAGTGCATGCATTAGTAAATTAAACATCAGATAATTGATTGAATATTTCATAATCTAAAACATTTTATTCAAAATCTTCTTTCTAAAAAGTTAATGCAGTTGGGTGAAATATTATAATAGTTCTAATGAAAATATCACAGATTTCTAAATCATTAAACAAGAGACCCAGGGGCCACATCCCTCACCTGAGCGACAAAAGCTTATCAAATCAGCATTACAATATCAAATTCAAAATATGTTGACAAATAAGTACAGTAGATCTTGCACAAAAAGTTGTGGCCCCACCTTACCCCCGGAGACCATGATTTGAATAAACTTGAATCTACACTACCTGAGAATGCTTACACACAAGTATCAGCTTTTCTTGCCAAATGGTTTTTGAGAAGAGGATTTTTAAAGATACCAACAAATTTTTAATAATTTTATTAAAGTGATTATTTAAATAATTTAAATACATTTGTTGATCTATTTTAAAACATAAAAATAACAGATTTCTTATAAAATACACAAATAGCAGTTGTGTGCTAGGGTAATATTTACTCAAGACACAAATTAACATAGCACCGGTATTAAAGGGCAAGGCCTTTCACACTATATTTATAAACAGTGGTTTAAAGAAAGCATGATTTTTTTAAATTGTTAAATGAATGTTCCATGTGTTGTGAAGTGTCGACCAATTTAATTGTCGTAATGCTATACTCAATCAGCTATAGCTGACATTCGATCAACAGTTGATCAAAAGCAATTTAGCCGTGTTCTTACTAATCTTAGTTTTCATTTTAAACGAAAGCGTTTTCATCAACGATATCGATATCTCTTTCCTTCAAAATTTTATTACATTTTCAAATTAGAAATAAGACTATAATGTATTCCACATGGAGTAGTTAGCGATCACTGTCAATCATGCAAGTTATCGATCGCTCGATCAGCTGTCGATCTCGTAAACATGGTAAAGAATGCAGATCTATTACCATGATTACAATACCCCATTTAAATTCATGTTGCATAGTTGAATCTTTAAGTCTCATACTATTTTGACATATTCTTACCAGTTAATGAGATGATTTTGCCTTCATATCTATTGTTGTCGTCCGACTTTCACTTTTGTTTACGTCTGCTGTGTATTAAAACCGAAACCGGAACCGAAAAATTCGCCCATCGTAAAACAACATAATTTATTTTTTTTAACGGTGGCCGCATGCAAACAACAACAAAATATTTTGAGAAATTAATTCTTTCGTTATTTTGATTAATCTGTAAAAATTTTATCGTGTTGTTTGCATGCGGCCATATCTAACTCTTGTTGGGAATGTGACCATTTCATAGGGAAAACGCGATATCCGGAAAATTACTCCGATCAAAGAGGGATAACTCTACTAAAAAAACATTGGTGACAGTTTTGCGACTATATATTGAAAAATGAACATCTCATCAACAAAAAAAAAAATCAAATCATGTCAAAGATTGAGCTGATTTGAAAAATTAAAAAAATATTGGGCAAATAATATATGCTTACTGCCCCTTGTTCTTTGTTTACATTGTTGACGGTTTGTTATTGTCATTTTTTCATTTAAAGGGCAATCTGTTGGTCGCGTTCATTGGCTGATAAAAATTACTACTGACGCAGATTTTAAACATTCCAGGGAACCCGAAACAGAACAGCTATACCCAGTTATTGGTTTTCTGAGTTCTCTTTGCATACGAAAATTGCACTGGCGAAAAATAACACAGTCACTATTACATGTGTTTCTACATATATTGCACCTACATTCCATACGCTCAAAATTGTCTTATTTTCACACATGTCATTTATTTTGTGATGTTCACAATGTTCGCTCATATCACAAATTGTAGCATCACTTGGATACAAAAAAAAAGAACTGAAACAACTGTGTAAAAATGATTTTGTTTGAGATTGACATATTTTATCAACACAGGTAAAATAAATCGACTCAGTTTGATATTACAAACTCAGCAGTTCCCGTAATTACATGTACTTGATAATAATAAAGCAGCATGCGCAGCGATCAGAGGGCGCATCAATATGGTGATAAATAGCTGGGGGGTTTTCGTACGATACAGAGAACCAGTCTAACGGAAATGAATCTAGGAATTCCAGATCGACATGTTCATGAAAAAAAGTATTTGTAATGCTGATTTAAGTTGACTCTTTATAATTTTAGAGCAAAATTCTAAATTTCAAGAAAAAAAGACAGAAGCGTTCATAGATTAAAAATTAACATGCATAAGTACCAAAAATATATTATGATATTATAATTATACATGTAGTAAATAATTTATATGCCCTTTGACAATGTTGACAACAAGAGTTCTCAAAGTACACCATTGACTCCGAATATTATGATGTGCATTATCCTGCATGGAAAAGCAAAGGTAATCTTGTTAAATGAACTGTGTCTGTATTCATGATAACTGTTACACATCTTAAGTATGAAAACATATTTTTAGAATGAAAAAAAATAATAATGATTCATCTTAAGCAAAATAATGTTAAATTTCAATTAAAGTTCTACTAGTCTTCTAAAACCAAATACATCATCAAACATTGAGTAATTTAAAAAAAAAGAAGAAGAAGATTTCACAATATTCAACAGAGAAAACCATTCGATTGCTTGCTTTTAAGACGCCATTGCCTGCAACCGGATGCGGGTCAAAGATTTATCTTCGCGCTTAGCGTTGCTCTCAACTTTCACACACGTTATTTTTGTTTATTGACCACGCTAAAATTAATTTAAAAGAGATTTTAACACTTACAAAGTATTTCTTTTTTGTTTATTTGTCTTGAAAAACGTGGAGCACATGTCCCTCTGTTTGTGTGTTTGCGGCTAAAGTGACATCAAAAATAAAATTGTTTATAGAATGAATAAATTTCGTTTTTGATTTGATGTTTTTATTATATTATAATCTTAAACTTATCTTTAAAAAAGTGCATTTTCCGCAATTCTGGGTACTCGCACGTTAGCAAGAATACACACTACATGTACCGAATAGTGCAAATATAGATATTTGATACTAAAATTGGCATACGGTGTCACGTTTGGTAAGATATTGCAGCTATTTGCTTAATTTTTATCGTAGACATATAGCGATATATGTCTTCATAAAACAATTTGCTCAAGTTTCCCGCTCATCTACTTGAAAGCAATCATAAAGGATCGGGTTCGACATCCAAAAAAAAAAAACCCCAAAAAACCCAAACAAAACAAACAAACAAACAAACAAACAAACAAACAGACTTTGAGAATGAAATCGACTGTCTTTGCCTGTCTGACATGTGCAAGTCAGCCGAATCTGAATTTAATATTTAATTGCTGACTAGGTTATATGAGTGACTTAACCGAAAGTATACTTAATGTACATTTTTTTTTCAATAATAACCCTTCCAATTTTTTACGGAAATCTATTTGTATGATTTTAGTGGTTTCATTAAAAGTTTATACCTTTATTTTTTTTTCTTTTTTGGCAAATTAATTATCATATCTTACACATTTTGCACTGACACACCGGTTTGCTATCGAGTGGGAGCGCCATCTAGCAGCAACCGGAAGACATTGGCAACAAAACGAAACTTTGAAATTCCAAATTATTATGAACAGTAGTTTTAAGAAAGGATTGTCGGTTAAGTTGACACTTTGATTTTTTTGCAAATCTAGTTTTTAAAAAGAAGAAAAGAAAAGAGAGAAGTTTAGAGGGATTAATATTGCTTGTAATTGGGTAAATTGCAAGAAAATAACATGCAAAATATATTATAATTGTCTAGTTGCATACATGCATATGTTTAAGGAAATAATTTGGATACTTTTGCACAATGTTGAAAAAGAAAGTTTCAAAAGCATACCCTTGCATCAGAATACTTATGATTTGCATTATCCTGCATAGAGAAGCGAAGGTAATTTCGTTTTACATAATCAGATAATTGTAACACTTTATATATTTGAAAATAAAAATATTACATTAAGCTGATTAATCATGTTAATGTTGAGCAAATGTTAAATGTCAATTGAAGTTCTATGAGTCTTCTAGAACCTAATACATCCTTAAACATTGAGTAAAATACATTGTTAATAATTATTTTTGATCATGTTGATTTCATTATCTGCCAATATACATGCACATATATGATGCATGATATATTTAAGTTAATTGTCTTGTTTGGAAGAAGATAGATAGTCAACACATTACTCATTAAATCCACTAAAAACTGTTAAGTATGACTTTTTCTAGCCATAAACAATTATAGAGTTTTAACCATAAAAAAATAAATATTTCCTTTCATTTCTATGCAAATTCATTAATTCCAGGAGTTAATGGTCTAAAAATGCCTATAATGACCATTAAATCCAAGCTTGCAAAACTTGACATAAGATTAGTATACATATATCTACTTTAATGTATAACATTTGATCCATAGAAGTGTTGTTTTGTGGTTGAAACACAGTACCATACAATATGAACTTTTAAACTGTTCAATAAATTGAATCTTGTCACAGTGCCTGAAATTTATAAAGATTTAAATTTCTTTGAAGCATAAATTTACTTATGTCTAAGTATATTTTAAGTATTGATTTGCATTGAACATGTTTAAAGGTTATCTTTAAAACCCTCAGTGTATATAATGTTAGTTCTCGGCCTCTAAAAGCACTCAAATTTACTCATTATACAATGTATTGAGTTTTGTAAACCTGTAAATGTTTACTTCAATCAAGATATAAGTATTAATTTGCACTAGGAATGCTATAAGGTTATTTAAAATCCTTGACATATGTATCTTGTTAAGTAGACTGTCCCAACTTGCTTTTTTCTGTCAGAACGTGTTACCGTACCAAGGTATACACACCAGTGTGCCTTATCGATCACATTTTGCGGTTTCTGCAAGAGTTACAAATCGCTTTCGTAAAAAAATTTTTTGTAATAACAATCCAGTCAATAAAAGTGTTAAAATTGATTTTTGTTTAATCTTAGTTTTCAGTATTATGCCCTGCCATAACTGTACACATTTGATTTTGGATATGAAAAACATCTGTAATAAAAAAAAATATTGCATGATCCTAAGATTTTTGAAATGAATATTTATAGATATAGTTCTCAGACAGATTGTTTGCATAATTTTCTTCTTGCATACAAATTGAATATTGATCAATTCATGGTGCTAAGTTCCTTCTTTGAATTAATTAAAGTAGGAGGCGATGAGCGCTAGATCATAAATTATTAAATTCTTTAGTAAAATGTGTTTTCCTTGTATCTAGATTGAACTGTAACATGGCTTGCATAATGATACATGCCTTGCCATGTACAGTATACTTAGTTGATAAGAAAATATTTGTACTGCTCAGATTGTTTAAATGATAATTCATAGATATACTACAGATTTGTTTATCTATTTGTAGTCAACGTTTACATTGGCATACATTTAGTAGACTTTGTAAGCTGTCTTATTTTTTTCACAGATCTTATCAAGTTTAAAGAACTCTTGAGAATGACACATGCTATATATATAAGAAATCATTAAAGTTATGCAATATAAGAAAGGGGAGGTCTAGTTTTGTTTGTGTATTGGCACCATGTTATTGACTTATAGGCCTACTAACATTCATTTTGTTTGACGTGTTATCTATCTTAAATAAAAAAAAGTTTTAAAAGACATTCTTGGACAAATAAGGAGACTAAGAGAAAATAATTGGAAAAAAAAAATTCCAATATATTTAAATGCCCTCCCTGTCCTGTACAGAAAAGAAATGAAAAACTTTATTGTCGTTTGTGTTATCTCTCTCTCTCTCTCTCTCTCTCTCTCTCTCTCAATAATAACATGAATAATGTTGTTTACAGCTATATAGTTATAAAGCAAAGGTACTTAATACCATAGCATGCACAATGTAAGGATGAAAAAATATACATGTATCAGTAGACAGGCCTGAGAATTTACTGCAAGAAATATTATAGAGCTGTTCTTAAAAAATAATGTAATACATGAACATACAATGTAGGAATACATGTATATATACATATACCCAATGCATGATGATAGATTTGGAAGAAATCAGTTACTTTGTACTTATACTCATTCCAATTCAAAATTTGATGAGATTTTAGTTGAATTTATGGATTAAATTTATAATTTGTTTTCTGATTTTTTAATCCAGCTGTATATACATGTAGTTTCCAAAAAAATCCCCAGTCTTTAAATATCAAGCATACATATAAAGGCCATTGTACACATGTTTATTATGGTCATTATCATTGTAATTCCATGTGTAAATAATGCAGTTAGAATTTGAATGAGAACAGTTCCATAATGAAAGGCTAAAATATAGTAATATGGTTGATAATATTCCAACACTAAGTATAACAACTTTCAATGAAAACAAGTGATTTACTTACATTTTTTGTCGCGTTGTATTTGGAGAATAATTTGGTGTTGTAAACTTTAGATGTTGTACCGTAAATTCATTTTTGTTCATCACAATTTCCCCACGGTGTTATCAAGTGTATACTTTACATCTGGTATTTGCATTCCATTGAGCAGTAAAGTAGTTGAAGTTATTATCAAGAAGTTGCCTATGGTTTGTTCATAGAGTTGCTGTACTTGTTGTTCTACTTGTAAGATCGGTCTTGACTTTATCTCACTGGTGGATTTTTATATGGAACGTCTGACGTTAAAACATTTAAACTTTAATCCTTGTTCGCCCTTGTTTACATTCGTTACTTACTGATAAACGGTTTCTAAACAAACCGTTCCCCACCCTTAGGTTATTTACAATAATCAGTTATTGAATATCTTTACGTCAACCATTATACAACTATTTATTTTTTCAAAATAAGCGTGAATTTCTCTTTTAATCACGCATGCAGAAGTATAAGTATACATTTACTCTGTAAATATACATGAATGTACGTGGAAATTTGTAAACAAATTTAATGTGTAAACATGACTGCCGTGAAATGACTGGTTAAAAAAAAATAATGAAAAAAACAAAATAGTCAAAATGACTTGCATTTTTTTTTTTTGGGGGGGGGGGGGGGGTTATGTTAATATTTCCTATAAAATTTATTTGTTCGTGTATAAACTGTGGCCTAAGGATTTTAACCCACTTAATATAAAATGACGAAACTATGGGCAATGTAAAATGTTAAATGTTCAGTCCGGGTCTAGAGGAGGGCGTTGGTTAAAATTTCTTAAATTAACTGACAATAGGTCTTGGAGACCCCAACCCGCAAACACAATTATTCCTCATATCCGCACCTTGGGATTTTTTTTTTCTGAATCCTCGCATGTGCCATACAACGTTAACACAAATCGAAACTAACAAACCAATTCTGACGCTCTGTTTCAAATCTTTTGGGCTGGCTTTTTCAGCCCCCTTAAGCTTGTCTGTCCAAATGTGCGTGTTTTCAGACCTGAATATTTATTCGAAAATAAATAAATATATCAAAAATGGAGCTGTGTTGAATAAGTGCCTTTTGTGAATGAATATAACATAATTCCAAATATATTTTTGATAAATGTTACAGACATTGGTAGCCGGCAGTAACTCATGTGAAATAACAAGGTCAACAGTGCAGGTTGTAGATGACTGTCCAAACAGTAAGGAGAAATGGAGGGAGGCTGCTAAGAAGAAAAGGTGTGATGTTCCTGCCAAAGAATGTAGTGAACCTCAGAGGCTTGTGTACCATTGTGTCATCAACCCATATGTCAACCAGACACTAGAAGTGTGTGCTTATGCACAGAATATTGTATCAGGTATAGCGCTATTTTTGAAGTATTTTCACTAA
>WFKH01011925.1:486786-518410 GCA_016163765.1 Magallana hongkongensis | reverse complement strand
ATATATATATTAGCTCAAAGGTATATTAGTTTCATATCAAGTGTTTAAAATTAATTGAATTTTAAAAGAAAAACGCACGCACGTGATTAAGGGGGATAAACGAAAATGTTTCTATTAAACCTTTGAGCAAGCACTTTTAATTAAGCGACAAACAAAGTTCATATTCAAGAAATGTATACGACTAACGTTGTTATTCATTTCTTAATTTTTTTTAAGGCAAGGAACAGAAGAGAAGATGGACTACCACAAAGCAACAATAATTGCGGTAATCCTGACTGTTATTTTTTTAGTCATTCCCCTAATTGTGTTTGTTGTTCGGAAGAGAAATGGTAAGAAATACAAAAAGAAGTCAATCGTTTGATGAAATACCCAAACCAGGTAAAGATTACTGATTCAAAAAGACTATGTTGAATAGAGTCCATATCTGCAGGCCCCAGAATTTTACAAATGCTTAAAGCTTTTCTATCTCATCAGCTTACACCGAAACAGGCACCCGATACTGCGTTTTCCTAAATATGGTATATCATTAACACCACGTGTTTTCGGTTTGCACCTGTACACTCTTTATGCTTCTCACGCGTTTTTAAAACCTAATAAAGGAATAATCGAAAACTTCAGTCGGTGAAAATAAAATGTCAAAGTATACTTGGAACGTCAAATGAAAGCGTTCAATTATATTGGTTGATTATCATTGTTCTAGATCAAATGGTCCTAAAGATGTCAGAACCCTTTCTAATTGCATATGAGAAATCCCAAATTAATGAACATTAAATTCCCAAAACTCCCTTGTTTCGTTAGTTATTGATTATCTTAAATTATATGATAGAGACGTACTGAATACAGTACATGTAACTGATGCTTTTACATCTCAAAATATTTACAAGAGGTGCAATAACTGACAATAACTATAACGATGAAGTAACTCAAAAGGACAGACTGGCTGTATTTTGAGGCATATTTTCATTGACAGGAAATATCACACACTTGGATATAACAGAACCACACTGTAACAAAATTCAGGCCGCCTGTCATAGTCCTAGACATGTCGCAAAATTGCAAAATATACTGGGAATACATAAAGATGATATCATATATGTCAGCGGTCCCTTTTTATACGATAAGTTAAAGAAAATTTACTATGATTTTTATCAATTTAAAATGAGTGTGAAAAAAATATGACATATCCTGATTTGTGTAAATAAGTTTGTTCGCTTTTTATTGTAATGATTGACGCATTATAGATAATTTGATAGACCTAGTAACTATGCATTTCGTTCTAGTTTGTGATATTGTCCTTTCAACAAATAAAATGAATAGAATAGGTGGGCACTAGTACAACAGAGGATATGTAAATTAAGAACTTTAAGCACATCGCACAAGACTCATTTACATACCACATGGCATTGTTTATCGCAAAAATTTCATTAACTGAGATAATACTTAGCGTTCGGAAATAACATCCGTTGAAAATACAGTTAACAAAAATGTATTTACATTAATAAAGGTGTATTGCATATATAGTCACATCGAACACGTTTTCTAAAATGTTTGTCACGTGACGTGCGTGGTTTAGACGAGTAACAGCGAGTTCACACCAGGTATACTACATCAGTTTGTTTTGGGGACGCCAACTTGACTTTAGCAAATTTCAAAAAGTGACTTATGAGCGCAGTAAGGTACATTTATCTAGTTGTGCTTGTGTATTATTAAGGATTTGAAAAGTGAGGTGAAGCTTAATGTTAACAATGTACATGTATCCTTACCATAAATATTGACACATATCGTCCAAAAGATTGTTATATCGTGGATAAAAAAAGAGATTCTATGAGGGAGGATATATCAGAGAATAATTACATACAAAATGAAACAGAAATCTGAGTTGTTGTTTTACAAAAGTATGCCAATTTATTGGGGTCGTATTTTACATCGTCCTTTTTTGCTCAAAAACATCTTCTTCTTGTTTTAAATGATCTTTGAAGATTATACCAGTAAATTGTATTGTTCGAATATCCTAATGTACATTTTTAAAACTCATCGAGACGAATTCAGGAGAGCTTATACCATATAATCGGCGTCGACCCGGTGTCTGGTCAAAATTTTTGGACAGGTCCCATGTCTCATAGAAAAAGTTCTTACTTCACAAAACTTGCATGTATAGTGCATCTAGTGATACTTTATCGGAATTTCCCCAAATATTTCGAAAAGTACTTAATATGCGATCGCAGTAAAATTTTTGGGATGATCCTTTTTTACATTGATCTCTATAATATAAAAAATTGACCGGTGTAAAGCAGAAAAATGACCCTCGTAGAATAATGACCGGGGGTCATTTTTCGACGTAGAATAATGACCCCCGGTCATTGTTCTACGTAAATAAAATGACCCTTTTTCCTGAAGAGTAAGTGTCCTTTTCATAAAAAGAGCACACTCTACATGAAGAAAAGTGACGCCTGTAAAATAATGACCCCCTTATAAGATAAGTTTTTCTGTATTTTTTCTTGTTATTTGTGAGAAAATCTTTATAATATTGTAATGTTTACTTCAGTAAACAGAAAGTAACAGAATTTTTTTATCAATAAACTAAAAGTGACAGAAGAGGTATATTTTAGAAATAAAACATTCGTCCGTTATAACAAGATACTAACATATTGTACTGGAGTATAGTTCTCATTTTAACGAGTTACATGTACATGCATTTAATTATTACGAATGAACACACATCATTTTTTTTTTCGATATACAAGTCACTAAATAGCAATATTATGTTTATTGGCGATGACCATGTTGGTCATGAGTTATATTTGTATTGACGTTTATAATTTACCCCTTCTACGAACTACTTTGTATGCAAATGCAGCACACAGAATTAATGATTCAACCAAAATAATGAAATGTTTACTCCATGTTTAGGAATTATTACTCGAATGATTAGTCTATAAAATCTTAAGCTCTAAAATACAGTAAAACACGGTTATAGCGAACACTCCTATAATGAATTGGCGCTTACAGTGAAGTGATTTTCATTCCCCATGACTATATAATATATTGTACACTTGACGACTATAATGAATTTCGCTTATAACGAAGTATAATCACCCGTCCCAGGCACTTCGTTATAAGCGTGTTTTGCTGTACTTTGTACGCAGTCAAAACAAAAAATTTGATCAGTGTTTATTATCTATTTAAAACACATTTTTCAATACTTAAGTCAAATTAAGGACAGGATCAAAATCTTCACTTGCTTATTTTATTAACAGTCTGGTTTGCTGTCATTAATTACGAGTGCAAGTGCCCTGTAAGATATTTTATGCCCTGTAAGATATATTACCATAGTCAGGTACTCTTCGCACAATTCCTCTTAGAAATATAGTTCTAGTCATGATCAGCAAATACAACATTACAACATGTCGTTAATTATGACACAACTCCTCTGAGAGAGAGAATGTTGATTATTCAATGTGTATGAATGTGTTTTTCATTTCTTTTTTTTTAATTACGGAATGGTAATGCAACACCTGCACAGATTTCTGATCGCACTCATGTATAGACATAGGTTATTTGTTGCGGATGCAATTGTAAAGTCGCGATAAGATATAGTTCAGCAAGCTTTGCATAAGTATTGTAAATCAAATATCGTTTTTAAATAATAAAGCTTTATAAAATGTTATACTAGTAATTTCAAAGTCATATATCTTGGATATTGGTAACCCATATCTAATCTTGTTTATGGCGGGGGTTATTTTTCCACGGGGGTCATTTCTCTTTATGTTTAACATGAAAAAAAAGGGTCAAATAATCTACAGCTGGGGGCTCATTAATTTACGTGGATAAATGACCCACGGTCATTATTTTACGGGGGTCATTATTCTTCTTTACACAGCCCAACTGATGTGAATCTTGTGTCATAGAATTTATTTACCAAAATTTAATGCAAAAAATCGAAATTGATAAAAAAATAATGAAGCTACGCTTCAAAGTGGCTATTTTTTACCTTCTTTGAGAAATCCAATCAAGAGAAAATAGAATTAGGCGATAACGAGGCTTCAGCGGAAGTGACGTCACGAGGTTAACAGGAGGGAAATTTCTCCACAAAGCAATACAAAATGAATTCGATTTATACCCAAAATAAGGGAATTAGGTCTGATGTTTTGACGTATCTGGTTATTCTATGTATTGGAAAATTAGAAATTTGTATCCGTATATACTTTGTTACAGCCAGATGTCTTCTTTAAGGAATTTAAAATTTGCTATTCTCGTCACCTTTTTATCGAAGATTACGATGTCTTAAAACACTTGCATGGGCAGATTAATATTTATTATTCAATTTTTTTTTATTACATAATACTTCACACACGAATGATCCGAGATGATGACACAGGTTAACAGGTAAACAAACGAAGCTACCGGTATGTATACACACGTACCCGGGTCTGGTGAACAAAAGGGGGTTTTCACACCTCTAGACTAGTAAATTGATTTGTGTATTATTAGCTGTTCAGTTACTATCGGATAAAACAGAAAAATAAATTATACTGTGTAAAATCAGGCGTTTATAAGCTAATACATGTGTATAGTCCGCCAATCAGTGGTTAAAGAACCATGCATGAGACTATCAAATAGTAACTGAAGTTCAAAATAAATGCCTTAATTGTTAATAAATATGTAATCACTTTAAAATGAGAAAATTTACAATTCAGCAATTTAAATCTTTTTTTATGTAATCAAGTAATTATTTTGGAAGTAATTACGTTAAGCATTAATTTATTCCTAAGTGGACCGTTTTGGATTTTTTTGCGGAACTCTTTATTTTTAACCATATGGAATTTACACTAACTCTAGTTTATTTGCGAAGTTTCAAGAAAATCGACCATCTGGTTCTTTTTAGAGGCCATCTCAAAATACAGGTGCATTTACTATAGGAATATATATTAGGAAATTGTCATTTTCCGCAACTCGAAGTAGATTAAAAATACTACTATAGCTTTTTTCTCATATTGAAATAAGTAATCTGTTGTATCATTTTCTTCCTTATCTGTAAACAATACTAAATTCAACCGTCTGGTTTTAGTGGGGGTCATCTCAAAGTATTGAAATGCACCAAATTTTGCTATATATTTGGATTATTACATATATTGGTATAATCGATTCATTCAAAAATTAAGAAAAAATACCCCCGAGGATAGCATTATTCTGTGTATAGATTTTCAATGGCGTACGATTTTTACTTTTTCTTTTATGTTATTCCTTATAACACACTCCTACAAAGCTTCATTTTATCATAACGTCATAAAAGCACAATGGCAACGCTCACCTACCGTACAACGGAAAAAAATAAAAATAAAATTTTCCTTAAAAAGTCTAAATATTTTCATCTGTATTTTGTTTATTATATTAAATTTTATATATATAAATATATGATATCGAAAAAATCATAAAAAGTATAAATACACTGTATTTTACTAGTATGCGCAAAAACATGCGCAATGAAAACTAAAGTCGGCCTCCTTAATTTCCTATTCACTAAAGTGGAACTTTCTTTCTAGCGCTATGGTCAGAAATTTATCCAAATAGCTTAAGTTGTTATAGCGACACTAAATCATTACGAAATCTGAATAAACTTGAATAAATGATGTAAATAAGTGTAAAATGAAATTCCATTATCTTATTTTTGAAGAATACGAGACAGACTTCATCATGCAGCCATCATGGACTTTCGCCCTGATCCGTTTATGATTCTGTGTTTGTTTTTATATGCATAAAATTTTAATAGGTATTGGTCCGAAATCAATATCAATGAATAATCGGGAGACATAGTTAAAATTTTATGCTTTATACGAGGAATAGACCCCGCGTTACCTTTTACAAAATATGTAAGTTATAAATATCATTAATAATGTCATGGAAAAATCACGCAAAAGATGATTGATTGTCCTTTTGCTACAAAGACTGTGAATTTTTATGCAAACTGTGTTACATATTTGACTACATTCATAAAGCAAACAATTTTCCTATTTCGGGCATTTTTGTTCGATAAAATACGGGTTTAAACACAAACAACAGTACATTCACTCATCTAGGGTCAATAAGGAAAAAAAATACAGAAACAACTGTTCAAATATCGATACTTTCTCATATAGCGGCGTTGACCCCATGACGTCACAGTTCATCTCGCGCCAAATGGGCTTGATTCAAAAATTGTTCAGATGTGAAGTCGGGGTTTCTCCAAATATCTCGAAAAGTACTAATGTGATCACAGTAAAATTTTCCGGATGATCTTTTGTCACATAGATCTTTGTAATATCAAAAATTGACCGGCCGGCCCTGCAGGTATCCTTTAAGGGGGAACGAGAAAATAATGGAAAATTATTGACATTGTTAAAGTATCTGTTTAATTACTATTTGTACAATAAAGTTAACACTTATAAGAGGCTTTCTCTGTTAGTGTAGATTTAAGTTTCTTCAAATTATACATTTGCATAGGAATTTATAGGTTAAAAACCTTCTTAAAAACCATCTGGCTAGAAAAATTAAAATTCATTTTAAATAAGGTTGGTGTAGATTTTAATTTATTTAAATCATGAACCCAGTGGGTGGGTAGGACCACAAAGTGTGTCAATTTTTTACATAGAAATGTGTAAGATGAAATCTTTTTAAACCGTATCAAACAACATTTGGTCAGAAAAGTTAAATCCCATGTGTAATCAACCTCAAGTAGTCTAGAATCAAGTTTGTTCATAAATGTATCTATAGGTTTAATTTTTTTTAAAAATGTCTGTTAAAAAACATTATTTTACTAGAAAAGTTGAACTATGTTGAATCTTCGTCAGGTAGTGTAGATTTAAGTGTCATCAATTCATGATCCAGGGGATAGTGTGGAGCTACAATGAAGGATTAAATTTACAAGGGATAATAAAAGGTTAAACCTCTTTCCAAAAACCATTTTGCAAAAAAATTGAAACGTTCGTGGAAGCATCCCCTGATAGCGTAGATTCAACTTTGTTTAAATCATGATCCTTGATGGTAGTGTGGGGCAATAAATTGGGGGGGGGGGGGGGTGGTGGTGGTAGGTTACCTAGATAATGTATAGGCGAAACACTTTAAAAATCTTCTCATAAAACATTTTGCCAGACAAGTTGAAACCTATATGGACGCATTCTCAGGTAGTGTAGTATCAAGTTGTTCAAATCATTATCCCTTGAGATAAAGTGCGGTCACAATGCTACAATTTTTTTTTACATAGGAATATATGGACGAAAATAGTTAAAATCTTTTTTCTTTTTTAGGGGTTCAATGTTACAAAATGTGCTAAAAAGTAAAATAAATCTGCGAAATTGTACAGATATTTTGATATTTTGAGATTTGATTTATTAAAGCTGTTTGGATCAGAGTTATGTCAGTTATTATTGTTGCTCAAGTGAGCATTGTGGTCCTTTGGCCTCTTGTAATTCTAATACACTTGACAGGCTTGAGTATTGAACCTATTTTACAGTGTGATGTCTCAATAAATCGATAAATTACTTTTTTTTCTATATCTAAGTGTACAGATGTATGATTTTTTCATGAAAAAAAACCGTAAATTTAAAAGTTAAAAACTAGTCGTTATAAAAATCGCAGCTTTTTTACATAAACTTGAATATATATTAAATTTATTAATGCATTAAATTGCGAAGTCTAACACGATTATGGCCTTGCAATATTTTAACGCTTCAACATTTCTAGACCTCTTATCTACAAAAAAGCGACTGCATTACATGTAGCGAGTGGCTACTATAGATGCATGCATAAAATAAGATTACTTTAGTTGTATGTATAAAGTTTCGAAACATTTCATTTTTGCGATTTTTAAATAAGTCAAACAAAAAAAGGACCAGCTTAACTATATAGTTTGACTAGCTGACTGTTGCTTGGGTCTCAGTTAGATTTAAATTTTGGCTCTTCTTGATTTTAAAGTAAGCCCTATTTTTTTTTTTTTTTTTTTTTAATACGATAGGTAAACCTTGAAAGTCGATGGCGTTACTTATTCATACTGATATTTTTTTTTTTCGGGTTGTTTGATGTCGAAAGTTTTTACCACCCCCAAAAAATGTATTTCACTGGTTGATATCCGGCCCTAGCGCGGGAATTAACACTTTACACATTAATATGATACATTGCTTAATATGTAAATCAGATTTTTGTGATAGGCTTCAGCCGATCACAGTTGTGTCCATATGAGGCATCCGGCAAGGTTTACTATTTGCGCACGCTTTGTGCCTTGCACAATTTCATTAACTTTGCAATGATAGCTTCATGTAAATCTTTGATTACATGTAGATTACTAAAAACGTAATTTTAAATAGTTTGTTTTGAGAGTAGTTTTAAACTTATACAGTTACATACCAAATGAATCAAATCACGTCTTTTTTTACATGCGTAAGAACATTAATAGGAAGTACAATTCGCTTACTAAAAGTAAAGTTTATTCATGCCATGCTATTTCGGAAACAAAACGTTGCGATATATCTTACTAGTATTTTTCATGTTTATTGCATGTACCGTAATACTTTCGCATTACATTTACAGACATTACCAATGATATTACATGACGATCATTACTTTAAAAGGAATATTTGTTTTGTTTATTTTTGTATATTCTGGTCTGAATTTAAAAAAAAAAAAATTCTTAACTTATTTTTTTAAATTAAAAAAAACAACAACATCTGGCTGGATATTAAGAGGAGTGGGCAGGAATGAAAATCTAAACTGAAATTGATTATACATACATGTATATGACCTTATTTCTCTTTTTTTAAGTTGACGGAAAAAATTACAAACTTTTTTATTTTGTTTCGAACAAGAGAGTGGGTGTATAATGTATATATCTCTTTTCTAAATTTTGTTCTTTAGGTCAAAATTCACTAACATTTTCATCACTGTCCCAAATAAGAATTTCAGATAAAAGACTATTTGAAAAATCAATAAATGGGGGAGTCAACACCCCCCCCCCCCCAATTCAACTTCTACGTTTTATGTGTACATCATTTTTTCATACAGACGTAGAGTCCTTAACACAATCTGTTTATGGTTCACAAATAAATGTATTTATATATGTTTATTGCCAATTTATCGTGGTATAAAAACTATACAATGTAAAATTGCTAGTGTATGCATATTTATTTGTATAATTTAAACTAAAGTTGTCCGATCCAAGGTATCTGCCCGATGCATGATTAACTGGACCTACACTTTCTGCCATGAGTGAACCCGCATTCTAAGTTATCCCGTTTTTGAAAGTTCTATCGTACTCTGATTTTGATTTAATACGATATTCAGTTCATTCGATCCTCGGGATCGGATTCGTCCTTGGTACAACGTTATTCAACCCTGGAATTATCTCCTCCTCAACCTGGGGAGTAGCCCTTTCCTTGTACAAAAAGAGGAGGCAAAAGACAGCTTCCAGTTGACTACTTCTTTTATTCAAAGTATTTCAATCATTTTTAAATTATAAAACATTCCACAATTTAAATATAATATAATGTATAATAAATAACAATAAGTATTGATTACAAGAAACTCTGAAAATAAAATATTTTATTTATTTGAACCCTCTGAATCATTTATGTTAACTTTAATAAAAACTTGCAAGTATCTTAATATGATCTTACCTGTATAAAAAGAGGAGGCAAAAGACAGCTTCCAGTTGACTACTGGAGAGCTGCTTTCCCCGCACCTCCTTTTTATACGCACGGACACTGCACCTCAAATCTCCGAACCTTATAAGTATATGAGCTCAAGTCCATACTAATGTTCTGACGCACCGTGGTCACTCATAGCATTTTATTCATAATTGTTGACCCAGCGCAGTCAGGTTCATCACTGGACTTAATTACCCATCTCTCTATGAATACAAACACTTATGTGTTTTCTGTCTAGCCAATGTACTTTACCCAATTTCCGTAGTATTTTCGTTATGATAGTTCTATCCATCGAAACAAAAATCGTGTCAAATAAGCCCATCTTATTAGTTCAACTTTTTTGTATTAACCAAAGATGCCCGCTATGCACTCGTTCTTCCGTTTTGATATCATTTAGTCATCCTGCGTTCTTGGTTACCCCAATCCCATCAAAACTAAAACCGTGCATTCAAGAAACGAATTGGCTCATTTTATTTATTCAACATTTGTCAAATCTCATGTATACTCTAAATAAGTTCCCATTAAATATATTCACTTTTTACGCAACAGTCAATATTATTTCAGTGCAAGTATATAGTTTGATGGAAATTCCGACTGACTTGGATCCGCCAAAGCGTGTCCACCACCTTACTCTCATTTTTGCTATTACGGGCATGTTTATCGAAAAAGAAAGTAGGTTTTTAATTATTTTGAAAATAATTACTTAATAGGTAAAATTCAATTATAGTTTACGGACATTATCTCACACGTGTTGAAATACCAAATGTGTTGCCGGTTACTCTAGTGCAGGCATTTTGCAGTTTATTGGCAAACTGTCTTCATTCATAGGTATAGATCTTTGGTTCAGCGCAACAATTTGCCGATTATTGCTCGGAATGTATTAAGGAAAAAATATCAATTAAATTTTAACGTTTTATAGAAAAAATATGGCGAAATTCATAAAGTCGATAATATGTTTTAAAATAAGACATGGTTTAAGGTTCTCCTATCCTCAGCCTTTAAGTATTTTTTTTTTTCATCATAAAATTGTTATTTTTCCTTCAAACTTTGTAAATGAAGTGAAATAAAAGAAGTTTATTGATGGTATCCATGCATTTAACAAAGTTACAAAATTGCCTACAATGGATATAATGGAATAAATATACAAGTTGAGATTAATATTTTTTTTTTTTTAAATTTGCACCGGTGCATCGGTGGCTCGAATCTCTTTACACTGTACCCATATGTTGTATATCTCCGGGGAACCACTAAGCCAAGCATTTCGTTGAAACATTGATCGTAATATTATTACTAGAGGACTTATTAAATTTGTCTATATAAAAGGCTGATTTATGGTACGAATAAAAAAATCCAGATAATTTAGAGTCAGACATTGCTGAGGATTGGAGATCGTTAAGTATGGTCATTTTGTTAATGATGTGTAATATACATATTATTATATCAATGACTAGTGAAATGAAAATAAAGGTGGCTTTTGTGTTAATCATAAATATACTTTTAACAAGATTTAATATTATCCACAGAAGTTGGTCATCGCCGTTTGAATGCAGAAGAGAACGTGGTTTAAGGAACAGGAAAGCTGAGGAAAAAAACAACAACAAAAAGACATACAAGACACATGACCATTCGTACATGTAACTGGATTGACTTGTTTTTTAATTGCATTTTATATGCATACATATAAGTAAAATTTCATGTTTAAATTTATAATACATTGGAGTATTACATGTAATTAAAAACCCCGGAAACAGTAAGTGTCATTTTGTTTCCAGTCATTGGGTTAGGAAATGAATTAAAAGCTATATGTATTTAACTTTATAACATTGTGATTCATTGACTAGAAATAGGTCTATCGCGAAGTACATGTGCTTTCTTTTTTGTTTTATTTTGATTTTTTTTTTTGTATGGAACAAATCATTAAACAGGGATTTTTATTATCAATTAGAAAAAAAAGTCAACCCACGAGTATTTCCTGTCGTTTTGAACATATACCTATGGTGTAACTTAATACATGTGTTTTTATATAGACACAAAAGTCATTGGGGTCACATCGCGATCGAGCACCCCAAAACTCAATTAACAATGTTCTCATGGAAAATTAAAATTATCTGAAACACTCTGTGTACAGACTACCGGTAGTCTTCGATTTTTATGGATTGATTAAAAAAGTAAATTACATGAATAATAATATATTTACCTACAAATATAATCTGAATATACACACAATTTGTTTAGAATTTGATAGAGACGTTGAATTAAAGATTTTCAGATAAAAGAAAAAAGATGTACGTGGCATTTGAAACTAAATACATGTACTATACTACCACGATTTCTTCATTTGACCAATCAACATTTGAAAACGCTAATTAGGAATTCAGATCTCTTATTCTCTTGTTAGTTTGTTTCTTCTTTTTAAAAAAAAAACATTATTGACATTTCTATGTATAACCGCTTCGTGTTGTATCAGTCGATCTCCATGTTACTTAGTGCACACATCTTGTTACCCCAACGCTTTGCATAGAACGCTTTTTCAAAGACACCGACAGACTCATTGTTTCACGTTCAACGTGGAACTAAGAAGCACCAGTAACTGTTTTAAGATATATTCGTCCACGGGATCTGACTAAAGGCCGAATACAGTAATTGTGTCACCTCTCCTTTTGATTTATTTCCTGGCCTTTGCTTGATCATATGTACATATCTAAAGATGAACTCAGATTTACTGCAATTTTTAAGATAAACTTTGGTTTAGGAAAGTGTTTGCTGATTTTACCTATAATGATCTATGGACCACATTTACAAAATAAATTACAAACCATCGATTTCTAATGGAAACTAGTAGACGTAGATAGATTAATATTGCAAATATAACAGTTTCAGAAAATGTACAATGTGAGATTGTAAAATCAATAGTGATAGATTGCATTATATCATAGATTGCGTACATTTTCGTTTTTGTCCAAGAGATCTAAGTACTATGTTTAGAAAGTTTATGATGGAGAAATACATTGTTAACATTGTTTAAGAAAATTGTCAATGATGTCTGATTTCCTAAACCCTATACAACCTACTGTACACACCTGATTGTATTGATCACTTTAAAATCATTATATCATACTTGTGAACCTTGCCTGTTTTTACATGTGTTCATTTTTTGTTCATCTGAATATATTTATTTTTAATAATACCAGTGACGAGTTTAGAGTGAATTAAGAATTTTTTTTTTAAATCAATACGCAGGTAGTGGTGCCGTTCTTGTAATTGTAATTGATAACAGACCTGGGGTCAATTACTTTGAAATGTACTGCATTAAATTACAATTACATTGGTTTCCTTTCCAATTCAATTGCCATTACCATTTTTTTTTTTACAAAAGTAATTAATTAAATTACTATTTCATTGCTAAAGTTGAGAGTTACATTACATATTACAAGACAAATAATTAGAAAGACAATTTAATGCATTTAATTTAAATTTGCATTTAAATTAAAGTCTGACGTTAACATGCTGAATAGTGGTCAAAACTTAGTAAAGTGAATCGGTAACATGTATTGAGTAAATGTTTCCGATCTGATATCTCTTAATTCAGGGTAGGAAAAAGTGGAAATAACTGGTATTTGAAGAAATACTGGGAATAAAAGTACAACTAAATGCAATATGTAATTCATCTGTTTGAATGTATGCAGTAGTTTACCTTGTTAGCGATGATATTTTATCTTGGACTTTGATTTTAAGAAGTTTTGCTTACCCATTAATGCGAAGGGTATGATACATGTACACATGTATCTACTTATGAATAATTACAGAGTAAATCATGGTTCATTGTGTTCTGTATTTAGACTTGAAACAGGTAAAGGTGCAATCTATACAATTATCAAACATGAACTTTCTTTGATATATGTTAAAATAGGTCCAAAAAATTGTGAAAAATAAAATGTGACTGTGTCACTACCTAACTCTTCAAAACACCTTGCCCAATCTAAAGTAAATGTCTCCCCAAAACAGAAGTAAATAACTGTCAAAAGTCAATTATTTATTAAAACAACATGTGTGATTACTTGATTGTTGCTTGTAACACCTACAGTAATCTTAACACGTTTAAGTTCATTTTATACTTTCAATGATTATAAATCTAACTGGGTGAAAAAAGTTAGACTAAAAGTTATATTCTGTTATAGGATGCTATGAGGAATAAGAGGATCTGGTGAATTTAAGATTCAAAACACTTACAGTGAAATGCTTAACTGAATTGTGTTTTCATGCTTACTGTTTATCTTTTATTTCCTAAACACATGTTTTACATTTAAAAAAGTATAAAGAATTCAAATGTGTGTATTCTAGTAATTCCCAGTATTTCTCAGTTAAGAGAAAATCAGTTATATTTTCCGGGATAGAGAATTCTCGTATTTACTATTAGTAATTCCCAGTACTGGTATTTCCTGTCCAACCCTGTTTTAATTTATTTCATTTGAGTTTTTTATGTTTTATCAAAATATCTTTTAAAGCTAATGGATTACAGTCAAAACATGTAAATATCTTAAAAAAGAAACGAGTCTTCCATTGATTTTGAAGAATGTATTTTTATTTTTTGAAAACTCTTTATCAATTCTTTTGAAAAGGGTATCGGATTATTTTACTAAATAAAAAAATAATAGGCTAAATGTAATTCAAATGTTGTTGAAAAAAAAGGACATTACTTGCATTTTTATGGAGGTAATGCATTACATAACAATTACTTGTAATAGAAAAATGGATGCATTACACAATACTAGAATTCTTTTCAAAAAATGTAATTGTTAGAAAGCATTACCATGACACAGTACTATTACTCCAGATCTGATTGATAATAGACATGTTTACTCCAGTTATTGATTCATATGCACCATCATTATCAATCTTAGGTCTTTCGTATATATATTTGCTTATCAAAAGAAACACTGCCTAATCAGATAATCATTATTGTTTGAAAATTCTAAATATTTTGATTGTTGAAAATTTATTATAACACGTGTTCTTTCTTTTCATAGCATAGTTAATGTTCTATTATTCTTTAGTGAAATACAATGTATCTTGAACCTAATGTGTACATGTATTCTCCGAGGTTCACATAGCAAAATTTAATTGCCACTACCTTGATCACTTAAAAATAACTATATATTCATTGCTGTTTTTTATCGTCTTAATGTATCCGGTGATTGTAATTAAATTTTCATTTTCATCGCTGTATTGTACATATCTAGCAATAATTATATAATCTATGATTGATTGGCTTAATAAATGAGTATACGTTTAAGCTGTAAACGTTTTCGATTCCTTCACAACTTCACCCCTGAAAAGTTTTTAAATCTGACACAGATTCATAAATTTGCATTACGAACGTTTCAACTACAGATCACATTTACAAAATTACAAACTTGTAACCATCGATTTCTGATAAAAACAGGTACATACAGATGGAAAAATAATATATATCTACAATGCTGTTTCATGCTTAATTTCTATTTTAAAGCCTCATGGTACAAACGCCACTTAAATAAATAGGAAATCTTTATTTAATGTCCACTGCGTTTAGGTATCTCATTCATCAGAACAAATTGATTAAAATACAAACATTTAGAGACATGCATTTAAAAAGGATCCTCTATGTACGACATATTTCACCAAACAAGTAGGCTAAGTTTTCAGGCAAACATATTTTAAAGCCCTTGTTGAAAAAAAGTGTTTTTTTCAATATCGCCCTACATTCTTAAATCATACACTGTAATAGACAGTGAACATGAGCTTCATGAAATGAAGAGCTCATTTAGAGAACCTGTTCTTTATATTTATTTCTTATAACTTATTGTTGTATAGAGTGTAAGAAACGAAACAAACGGCATCTACTCTGTGTGAATGTGAACTTGTTCGATGTACTTACGAAATAGGGCAAACAACTCTATATGGTATTAAAACAAGAGTTTTATTTTCTCTTTTAATTACTTCGACTAATCGAAACACCAATGTTTGTCCTCATTAAGGATTTACAGGGCTGGCACCTAAAATATTCACTCATTTGTATCTCAAAAATAAACCACAATTTCAGATAGATGTAAGATAAAAAAAAAAAGAATAGTATTCTAAAGACCTTTCGTATGAAATCAAGAAAAAGGGGCTGGCGACACCTTTAGTTAGGGGGGAAGAGACTCGAAAGGTCTATTACTAGTAACCCAAAAATGATCAATATTTTGTTATGCATTATAGAAACAAAGTTGTTCATCGTAACAATAATTATCTAAAACAGTCATCGCCACACCCATGTATGTTTAATTTCGGGGTTTTTTAGGGGACTAACACTTTAAGATCAATTCTAGGTAAGAATCAAAATTCGGTGGCCACCGAAGGCACTGCTTTTCTTCATACTTCACAATTTGATGGACTTTGATGAGTAATAAAGCTTAACACCATTTATTTGTTGCTTTGTGGTCCCGTTGCCATGGTAACAGAGGGTAAATATGCAAAAGTGACATTTAAATGCTTATTTGAGAACATATTGTGAGTAATGTTCATAAAATTGGGGTTTCTAGGGTAAAATATATTATTAAACAAAATTGTCATTTTTCAAGAAAAAGAAAAAAACATTTATGGAGAAACACATATCTTTAAAGTGTTTCCATGGAGACTAAAGAGGAATTTCAAAATATGATTTCTTCATTATATTAGAATAAAAAATGCAAATCTTAAGTTTTTTGGTACACAACATTATGGTTATGCAATTGAAAATTTAAAAATAAAAACTGAGAACCGTTGCTAACAAGCTGAAAAATAAGGTATATATTCTAATATTTTGAGACATTTTTGAATGGGTATTATTAAGATAAATTATATCAATTGGTGAGAAAATATTAAGTATGTCTTGAACTTGAAAGCAGCTTGAAAAAAATCTGCCATTTGCCGAAAATAATTGCTGTTGCTATGGACTTTTCAAAAAGTAAGAATTTCTGTGTGATTTTAAATGCAACTTTAATTTCCATGGCAACAACACTTCTGTGTTGAATTACAATGTTTTTTGTAGTATGTAATAAAAATATAGGCATTTGTTTACAAGTTCCAACAAAACAATTTGCTAAAAATTTCTAAAATCAGGAATTACAGCATATCAAAATCATCTTCAATTTTTCAGGGTTTTTTTTTTTCTATTTCTTGGCCTTGTTACCATAGCAACTGGTAACAATTTTCATAAATAAAATGTATATTGCATGAATATTGGTAAGGATATAAAAAAAATAATTTCCCATTTCAGCTAAAAAAAAAAAAAACCCCACAAACCACCAATTTCAAAAAGATCTTACGGCCTGGTTACATTTTAAATGTATTGGTTTCTTTATGAATTTTCTTCTATAAAAATATTGACAATCGAACAAAGATAGTTTTCTGTCTTTGATAGTTTATATTAGTGGGCAAAACCTTCTGATATGGCTTTAAAGTAGGTAAGTTTTGCTATTTTTCCATTTTTAGCCTCGGTTACCATGGCAACGGTTACCCCCAGCGCCCAACTTTTTGTGTCTTTTTGCGTTTTACACCTAGTTGTGTCTATGTATGAAATATAAAGAAAATTGGTTACTATGCGTGGCCAGACCCTTTTATAAATCATTGATTCTTACACAGAATTGATCTTAATATTTAATATGCCGTATGCTGAAAAGAAAAAAAAAACGTAGCTGAGCATTGTATACTTTTGAAATTTTAACGGTATTTCATCGTATCATTTTGAAAAATCAGATGGAAGACCTACTCGCTACTCGTAACGAGATCGTATCTGGTTATTAAGGGCTTTCGTTTCCAACTGGAGACCTGATTGTTTTCATACCATATCACATTATTATAAAATTTTTCCACAAATTTTGTGCACGCGATTTCTCAAAAACCGTTAGATTGATCCTAGCCATTTTTTTCACAGATAATTGGACGTCAGCTGAAATTGAAATATTTTGAAATTTTTGATAACATCACGTCCGTTCCCGATTTATCGTCGATTTTCTAATTTTTTACGACCTATTTTGTGCAGAGAAGTTCTCAGAAAATATACATGAAATGTTAAGTTGGATAGAAGATAGGTTGAAGTTCGTAAAAGGCACAAAGCGTCGGATCTCGCATCTTTTTGTGCAGGGAAGTTCTCAGGAACTATACATGAAACCAATGTGAAATTTTCAGGATTGATAGCCCAAAGGCAGAAAGCGTTGGAGCCTGCTAGGGTGCGAAAATTAAGAATGGAAAGTTTTGCAAAGTCATTTTCTTAATATGTCAAAAACAGTTGATTTTTTTTTAAAAACGTTTTTAATCAAAATTGTCTTGACGTGTTAGAATTGTTTCAAAATAACATAATATTTTACTTTCTAGATATTAAAAAAATTTTCTAAAAAAGGGCCGACCTTGCACATGGAGGTCTTCAATGGGGACATATTTATCAATCATTTAATATTGAAAATTTGACTGAAGATTTGCTCGTTGCGCGCAACGACATCGCATATAGTTCTGGGTTTTTTTCTTTTAAACTATAACGTTCAAATTTTCAGGGTATATTTGAAATTATAATTTCTTAATATCTAGTGAAAATCCTTGAATCAACACTTCCGGTGCCGAGTTATTCTCCTTTAAAAAATGTACGCACTCCTTTGCACGCAGAGGCTCTGAAACTGTCAATAGCAAATGTTTCAAAGTAATGAATACTCAAAATAGAAACGTTGAACGTTGTCCTTCGAGTTTTACTTTTTTCGATTTTTCCCATGTAAAAGTTTCAAAACATTAGAGTAAATCTTATGTTTAAATAAATGCTGATTTTCGGTACTGATTTGGTTAATATTTTGATATAGCTGTCGCTGGAAAAGTTGTTCATTTAGATATTATGAATGTCATTACAATATTATTTGGTTTAGATATTCCCTAATAAGAGTGTAGAATGATTAATTGTTAACATGCACCTGTTTTAATTTGCAATGTAAACGAAGTCTTTGTGCGTATAACTGACGAAGATTTACTACTGAAAGTGTACCAGCTTATACGAGGTGCTTTAATTCATTACAAAACGTCTACCTTTATAAGTATCCATGCTTTTCTTACAGTTTTTATGTGAGGACAATAAGTCATTTTTATTTAGTTTTTATAATAAACAAACCTTCAAAATCGAGAAAGAAGATATATAAACATTCCCTTCTTTTCTAGTGAAACACATTATAGATTAAAAAATAACTTGTATGTAATACATTTAAGTCATTATACTGCAAGCATGTTAAATGTATTTGGGTTCTGAGCTGTGAGTATCATTAAGTAACCCATCCCTCGCCCGCGGCCGTGAAGATCGGTCGCGGCTGGACTTGCTAGGTAAGCGGTTATCTTATACACAAGATTCGTATACACGGGTTTATCAAGCAGCAAACACAAAAAATTCTTTAAATTTTGATGATGATTTATATTAAAGTTTATACATCTTTAATTTATTTAAACGATAGAGTGTAAAGCAAGAAAACGTAAAATCAATAAGAACAATACCAATCGGAAGCATCGTCAGACATACTGTCGATCGTTTGTTTGTTTGTAAGTCTAAAATGTTGAAAAAAAAAACTATCAAAATTATGTTTGATCAATCTACATATAAAAAAAGATATAAAATCTCAAACTGTGAAATAATGCTGCTTTATATTTATAATTGAAAATTGTTAAATATTTCGGTATGGCTGTCATTGAAAAAGGTGTTCTTTGTGATCTTGCCAATTCCATTATTTAGTTATATTCTGTTATTATCAAACTGAACACATCTAAAACTCATCACGACCCCCGATTGGTGTATACAATTACATAACTCATCACTCGCACAAGACGGAGGAGATCTCGCTCGAGTAGACATGCAAAACCAATTGTAGATCTTAAACAAAATATATATAGTATAACGTTTGCAGCCGAAAGTTTTACCGAAACATTCATAAAGATGTAAAAATAATTATTTTTTTTTATATCTTAGTTTCATATTTATGTGGATTACAATAAAAATCATACCATCTTCATTCATGATTATTTTGTTTTTCATTTCAAAACTTTATAACATTTTACTTTCATAAGAATTTTAAAGCAGATATGTTTGAAAACCTGACAACGGTTTATCTGAAACAAGACTGGTATTAAAAAAAAAAAAATAGAAAAAAGAGTATTATACTTTAAGGCCTTTTATTTTTGAGTGCTGGACCAACAATTAATAACAAATGCATGCAACCAAAATTTTCTATACGTAATTGGTTTAGAGATCCACCTTAATGGGTTATAAGATTTAGTATAATCATGAACCATTTGTTTTCGGTAAATGAACTGATCAGTGGATTGGGATATCCGCCTTCTTTAATAAGGGGCTGAGACATGATATATATTTACTCATTTCATATCACTAGTTATTACATCATAATTATTATAATATTGACATTTTTTTAGACACGAAACTGCATCGGAAGACCTCCTCATTGTTTTGAAATATATAAAGTTACTTGGATCAGTGTAAAAATTAAAACTGTGCGACCATCGATAAAAAAAGGAGACATTTCTTAAACTGACTTGTTTCTGCCCAAAATTGTTGTCAAAAGATAAAAAAAGCAATAAATATGAAGTTTTACATGTTGTTTCGATGCAAATAACGCTATTTCATGCAAACACAAAACATTGCCTTTTTTATCACTTAAGACAGCTGTAGAACTACGCAGCTGCATATTTTTGAGATTTGGAAAAAAAAATATGAGTGATTCATAAGTGTCCTCTCTAAAACCATTTGTTAAGAAAAAGGTTGAATCTTTTACGTTAATGTTGTAACTTTTCATCAAAATAAGGTACTATATTTTTATCAGTCGGCATATTATCTATTTATAGAACAAAAAAATCCAGTCTATACTTATAACACTTGTGTCACATTCGGCGCAGTGTGATTTTATTTAACAGTTCAATCGGAATTACATATGTTTTACATGTTTTACATAGGTTGCGCGCATTCATGAAGTTTTCCGGTCAATTTTTCCTTTGATGCCTAGATCAAAAGAAAAATCATTAAATTAAAATTTATTTCTTAATTCAGTAATTGTGAACGTCCTGTTTAGTTTTCTGCAATTAATTGAATCAGATAATTTAAGACATCTGCATTCATACTTTATAACAAATTCCTTTTGTTGACGTCGTTACAAACGGGGTTCTCGTTTCAATGCAAGCGCATTGTACGTTTACTTTTTACATGTTATGTAGGTCGCTTCCGCGACTTAAAATATACTACTAGAAGCTTTGTCAAAAAAAATGGTTTTTATTGAGGAATAGATATGATTTTACAATTATTTTCCATTAGTACATATCAAATTGGTCATGCAGATTTGAACGTTTCATTTAATCTTACAATAATAAATATACTCAAAACGCGTGACGTTTATATTTGTGTTCCTGGCGCATAATTTAGCTAAGTGTATTCACAGGAAATTGAAAGTCGCATATTTTTCAATGCCAACAAAATGTAAATTATACACTGAAAGTAAATATAATAATATATAAAAAGGGGATAAAAGAATACTCCTACGAACAGTTTCACAGATAAGCGGCGATGCCCATTAGCTTCTATATTGTCTTTTGATCCTTTGCTTATGACTGAGTGATTGTATTCCCAAACCGTTTATTTTATTCCTATCTTTATTCTAAATACCTTATCAATGTACAAATTCATGTATTTTTTATACAAATCAAAATTCATAAATATTCATTGTATATGCGTGTATAATTATGTCAATATCAGATTGTCAATATAGGAAGAAGGAAGTTTTAACTTCATTACCGCATTCATCGTATAGTTGTTGTTCCTATCTGCGGCGTTTATTGAAACATTTTCCGAGGAAGATATAAAACTATGTGTGAAACTAAATAACCTTGCCGATTTTACATAAGATCGATACAATCAACGATTTTATTCATAACCTTCAGGATGGTTGTTGTGTCGGAAGAAGTGTGTAATGAGTAAGACACTTATTTGTCTGTATTTAATATCAGACATTTTGGAAAGGATCGTGTCGCCCAATTTCATATTTTTTTTAAATTAAAGATGCAATATTAATATTTTCTGTTATATATTAAGGACCGCCAATGTTTGCTGTTCGGGTTTTTTCTGGAATTTACAGACCACCAAATGCGAGAGTAAGTTCCATTTTCAAACTTAAAATCAAACATTTATCTAAAACGAATATCATCAACCATCTGTATTGAATTACATGTAGTTGCCCGTCATACATGTAACGTGATCGAATAGAATTATGCTAAACATTTTATAAAGCATTTCATTTCATGTTTTGTAAACCAGAATGTAAGCCAGGTTACACTGGACCCAACTGCACAGTACAATGTCCTTATCCTTCTTACGGAGAAAAATGTCAAGGATATTGTAACTGTAGCAATGACACATGCGATATGTCTTGGGGCTGTAGAACTTTCACAACTCTTACAACAGGTGGGTACTGTTGAATGTTATATTAGTGATGCACATAAATATATATGCACTGTACCATTAAATATTATCATACTTTCATGTTAAATACTGAACTCTGATTGGTTGGTTTGGACGCAGTTTATAATCCGTTCTATTACCCTCAGCGTTATGATATGTTATGAAAATCATATCATAATTTAATCATATCAAAATTTTATAAGAATATAATAGTTCTATGATTCTGATTTTTATCAAAGTATTTCCAAAAAGAAAAATATGAAAATCATTTTAGATACCTTGCGTCATGATGTTTATCGGTTTGATATGAAAATTTGTTTGAATTTATAATAGAATTAAATATTCAATAGGTGGTGTTTCTTTTGCTTTTAAGTAAAGCAAGTAAACAGTGTATATTTTTTATTACTTCCTATACTTTTGTTTTCTGAATAAAATCACTGTTGATGAATACATGTAGTATATAAATATAATTTTTAAAAATTAAATAATCAACTTGGGCCAGGTTAAAAAAAATCGGACTTAAGCCTGAATCTTCCATTTTGTCATTCACTTGTGTACGTCATATTTTTTACGTCACGACGGCAAAAGAGATAAGAAACTGCAGGATGATTTTAGATGATAGGTAAGAATTCTACCAGTCCTGTTTTTTTTTCACTTACCAGCAATTAAAATTACTCAGCTGACGGTAGCTAGCAAGTTAATCTACATATGCTACCGGGCTGTTGCTGTATTTTTCCCAGTAAATTCGGGTAGATCGACGATTGAGATCATTCATCAATTATTATACAAAAAACCTCAATATTCCTTCTCTGGGGAGGATCATAGTGTTTTATATAAATGTAGGAGGAAATACAAGAACATAATACGGTGTCTATTGAGACAAATTCCCCGCAAAGATACGGCTCTATGCAGCTATAGCTGGCTAACTTTGATTTAGACAGAACAACACTTTTGTGAAATAATCACCAACTTGAAATATGTGAAATTATTCAAGATTAGGTTCATTCTGATCACTAAATACTTAAAAGTGAAAGTAGTCGAAAAGTAGCAAAGCTCGACGTGAAGCAAAAAGGTCTTCCTAGCAGCTGTTGAAAATCAACAGCGAATGGCTGATTATCTTATACTGATGTTGCATATCAAGAATAACCTTGTGTGTATCTATCCATTAAAATTATTTATGAAATTTATTTTATTTAAAAACTTAATTTACTTTACCCCCCCCCCCCCAACCAAAAAAAAATTATTATAGTAAATTTTACTTAATATGTAAAATTATTAAAGTTTGACGTTCCATAAAATGTTTTATATACAAACTTTTTTCGTTGAATTAGCTGTTTATTTTTTTCAAATTGTTGAGTTCTGGGATATTGTATCCGTTATCTACGGTTCTAAATTCGATCGAACTTCCAGAAGCTAAAACTTTTGCCGCTTAAATCAGTACCGTGAATTGAAAAATTAAAGCAGTAAAATAAGGAAGTAAATTTTAATATTGATCTCTCCACTTTAACATGGCAGGGATGGATCCCGACTCATTGAAAACGCACGTCTGTCTCCTCGGGCATTCGTATATCAGAAGACTGTCTGATTTTATGAGCTCTAAACCGAATTTGCTAAACCAGAATCTGGACAATGACCGGAATAAAATCTCGGTTTGTACTAGGTCTACAAACACACGACCTGCACCGAATGATAAGAGACCCAATATGTTTTTATGCAAATAGGTTGCAATGACATTGGCCTTATATCAAACGAGGAAATTACCACCAACATTGTTGCTTTCTCCGAATATCTGAAATACGGCCTTGGGACGAAAGTGGTGATCATCGGACAGCTTCTGCGAAGGAATCCTTCCGTGAGTCTCCCGGACTACAACGATAGCGTGATTGAAATAAATGGTTTCTTAAAACACATTTAAAAAACCAGACACTGAGCAACATTTTCTACTGGGGACACAGGGGATTTTGGATGGATATGTCTCATCTAGGCAGAGATGGCGTGCACCTCACCAACCCCCCTCTGAAGAGCCTGAAGCCCGGGGATCTCCCTTGCCAATGAAAAAGTATTGGAGAAGCATAAGGGATGTCGTAATTGTGCATTCCCCTAGATAAGTATCACTGTATCAATATTAATTAGCAACCGGGTTAGTTTATCTCATATTTTTAAAGTATGCCTATGCATTTATAATAGCTCGTTGACCATTAATGTATAATTCAGGCATATGATGTTATGCCATGTTGTTGTTTACATCGGTCAGTTGAGTCAAGTTGTGTGAGCATCATTAATTTCACATGTTGCACAATATGAGGCAACAACTTGTTTTCTTTTCACCTTCCAAGACTCTCTAAAACCTGTCGGGAGTCTGTTTATTTATTTAAAATGGTTGCTTGTATTTTATGATTATGTTGTCCAGCAGCAAGTTTATTCATTTAAACTTCTTGAATCCATGTGTTGGGAGTTGGAAGTCTGTTTATTTATTTACAATGGTTGCCTAAAAAATGTTACGATCTTGCATCTGTGCTTGATATTGAGTTATGATCATGTTGATCGGCAGCGAGTTTATTTATTTAAACTTCCTGAATCCTTGTCTTTGTGTTGGGAGCCAGGAAGTCTATTTATTTAAAATGGTTGCCTGAAAATTTCTATGATCTTGCATTTATGCTTTGTTCTTGATTTATGATCTTACCTTGTGTGGCAACAAGTTTATTTATCAAACCTTCCAAGACGTTGTTTTGAGAAGTGAGGTCAGAAAGTATGATATAAATATAACATAATTATTGATCTAACATTGTTTGCCTTTGTCTATCTCGCACGGCAATGGCTGGTTAACAAATTTGCAATACCAAATTAATTAGGAGATACAGAGTTATGTCTTTTGCATATTATTCATAGTAAAATTCTAGGTTGCGTATTTCTCGTCAAAATACATCATCTGTGCATTTATTGTAGAACATAATGCCACCAAAGAAAAGAAAATCCTCAGCTCCTAAACCCACTCCACCATCAAAGACATCAAAGAGATCTACTCGTCGTGTTTCTACAATCACCAGTAGTTAGACCATTGCAGATCCGAGTACACCCATACAACCAGTTAGCCAAATCAATACAGATTCGAATTCATCCACACAACCAGTAAGCAGTGCCAGCAACCCTCTCATCGACTATGACCAGTTGGCAGCAGCCATCCTTAAGCAACAACAGCAAGCAATGCCGTCTACAAGCGGCCCTTCTAGTGCTGATACACAACTACAGACTTCAATAGTAGCAATAATTCCATTGATTTGAATATTGATTTGAATAATGTTAATCTACTGAACAACCTTCACGGATATTTTCAGGTGAGTCGGTTGCAGATATAGGTTATAACACTCTCCTCATACTGTCCCAACACAGTTACAGATGTCATACCTCTTGGATCAACTGTTCCTGTCCGTGTCAAAATCTGTCTATTCTTAACTTTTCAGTTATTTGTTGTAAATAAATTGATAATCGACTTTTGCTTTGATATTAGAATTATATAGGGTCATTCAATGTGATAAATAAATAAAAAGTTCGATCAAAGAAGCGAATGGCAAACATCTACCGTACATGTATAACAAAATGTGTTCTCCATTTTCCTGACACTCAATTTAAATATGTAATACAATACCTGTTTATCTTTTACTTCATAATATTTACTTATTAAGTATATAGATTACGTGTATGCATTTAGCCAGTGAAATAAGCCAAGCTTAGGTCGTTGTTATTAATACTTATTACTCAAATCATGCATAATTAAGCCAATACACACAATGACTCAGCTGCCTCAGTCATTCTGATCACAGAGGTAAAACATCAAATACACTGAACACAAGATCAAAATAAAAATTTACTATCCTGGACACAACAGAATCTCCTAAGGAAGAGTCTCCATAGCGATCAGGAGGCTTTCGAATTCTAGTAGTTCGTCGCGGAAAAACGCAAGAGTTGCAGTTTAAAAACCTAGTACTCTGTTCTTCCATGGTATCATCTACTCTACCCGTTGACCTTGTCGTTTCATTGATTTCATTGATTTCATTGGACGAATTGTAATCAATAATTGTTCTATTCAAGGTACCAGTAGGTTCAGGAACACTGGAGTTCTGAAATGAAGAAAAATCATGATTAGTATTTGTGTCAATATTGCTAATTTCAGTTTGTCTTATAGAAGACAGTGAAATTTCTGGGTTCCTTGATGACCTAAGTACTCTGGTTGTTTTGATTTCTGAACTGCTAGAGCCAGAATCTGATTCTGAGCTGTCCTCTGATCTATCATCATCTGATATGTCCTCTACACATGATCTACCAGTATCCTGACTTCTACTCTTCCTTTTCACCACTGGTGCTGCAGGCATTGCAATGTTTTCAGAAGGAATGGAATGGAATGGCAAGAGCATATTCCTGTGCAAAGTCTTAATGCTTTTCCCTGATTCACTTTTTACTCTAAACACAGGGATGTCTGGAATTGGAATACTCGGAATAGTGTAAACTTCAAATTCCCACTTGTCAGCCAACTTGTGTTTTCCTTGTATTCCTACTTTCCTTTCTAGCAACCTATCTCCAATCTCAAGTTTGGCAAGTTTGACCTTCTGATTATAACTCGACTCTTTCACTGACTGTATCTTCAATGTTTGAATTTTTCAACAACAAGGCCAGATCTATCTCTTTATTCTTGCTGACAAATCTTTCAGCCTCCTTCGATGCCAAAGAATAGGCAGATGCGATGCGATCCTTGAGTTTGGCGACACAGATTGGATGATTTCCTTTCTCGGTGTTGATATCCATACCAAAGAAAACATCAATCTGTAAACGGGGATGCCATCCGAACATAAGATAATGTGGTGTATACCCTGTGGCATCACTCCTTGTGGCATTGTATGCTTGAACAAGTGATGCTACAAAAGATTTCCACTCTGCCTTTTGTTCGTCTGTTAATGTTGAGAGCATCCTAATTAGAGTTTGATTGAAACGTTCTGCCGAGCCATTACCCATGGGATGATAAAGAATCGTTAGCGATTTCTCTATCCCTAAAGTTTTACAAAGATGTTTAATAACTTTCGACTCAAAATTCCTACCCTTATCACTGTTTATTTTCTCTGGGAAACTGTAATGAAGAAAGAAATTTTCATATAATGCTTTAGCTGTTGTATGCAGAGTTTGATTTTTACAGGGGATGGCTTCGGCGAACCGAGTAAAATGATCGATTATTACCATAATGTTCTCGTATCCACCTTTCGACTCTTCCAAAGAAAGGAAATGTATACACACTAAATCCATAGGTTTGGTCGTGATAATAGGAACAAGTTCCGCTGTAGGTCGAACTGGAGTTTTGCTGCAAATACACCTGCCACAGGATTCCACTTTCTGGTTGATCCCATACTCCATTCCTGGCCAGTAGTACCGTTGCTTAGCAAGCCACAGTTTTTTCCTTACCTGGATGTCTAATATCATCATGTAAACCATGTAGTGCTACCTCTCTTAGGGACTTTGACAATACTATCTGTTTTATCTGCTGACCATATTGTGAAGAGGTTTTGTACAAGATTCCCTCAATCAGTTCCAACTTCTAGTACACTCTAAGTAACTTCTGCACCTGCAAGGGTTCCCTCTTGACACGTTCTCCCCTTGGTCTTAAACCACTTCTCATGATGTCTATTACTCGCCCAATAGTCTTGTCTTGGGACTGTTCCTGTCTCCAGTCATTGCTAGTAAATATATGACATGAATTCATCTCATCCTCAGCCGATGAAGGAAATGCATCCATGGTAACACTCAGGCAATATGGTGTAGATGCCATAGCTGACTGGCAGATAGCATTCACTGTGTCATTAAATACTACTGGTTTGCGTGACAATCCGTCAGCATCGCCGTTGAGGTGTCCACTCCTGTAAGAAATTTTTAAATCATAGTCAGCAACAGCAGCTACCCATCTTTTGCTTGTAGCATCGAGTTTGGCCTTTGTAAAGATATATGTAAGAGGATTATTATCCGTGATGACCTAAAACTGGTTCTCATATAAATAGTCATGGAGCTTATCACACACAGCCCATTTAAGCGCCAAAAACTCGAGCTTATGTGCCGAATAATTTGTCTCACTGGGTCGGAGTGCTCTGCTGGCATACGCTATCATTCTCTTTATTCCTCCTTGGTTCTGATACAAGATTGCTCCTAAACCTGTGGAACTGGCATCCGTATGCAACTCAAAAAGTGTTGAATAGTCAGCACCTCTCCCTGTTTGACAACCGACAGAACAGAACTGAAATCAACTCTTTCCAGTTCTAACTAGTTTATAGATCGATCAAAACCTTAGGAACAAAAAGAAAAATCCCGGACTGCACTTGAGTGAATAGGCAAACTAACAAAAATAAGGGAACACATTTTCTAACACAATGTAACTTGTCCTTCGTGTTGTATTCTTTGGCGACAACATGAAGTATTGTATGTTTGGAATGTTTATAATATTTGCGTTAGTACGTGTCAATGCACAGTGTGCGACTTACTGGTTCTATTCATGATTCTTCATGAAAACAACTTGCTTATACATGCAATAAATAAGTATACTCAAGCTTCAATGTTATGTTAACACACAGAATTAATTTGTTTAATATGTCATTTCCAATGAAATGTGAATACAATAGATTTGGATGTTGTTCGTTTCTGTCGAACAAAATATCACAAATATCACAAAACCTATTGGTTTTAGTCACCTGAGTCACTTAGGTGACCTATTGCAATTGGTCTTCGTCCGTCGTCGTACATCGTGCGTCGTCCGTCGTGACTCGTACGTTTACAATTTTACATTTTTAACATTTTCTTAAAACCTACATGGCCAATTATTTCCATTTTTTGGTGTGAAGCATCTCAACGGTAAAAGGAATCAAAATTGTGTAATAAATGGCTCTATCACTCCCGGGGTGCCGTTGGCGGGGCCAAATATACAAAAAAGCCATTAAAAAAAAATCTTCTTCTCTACTCCACACATGTGGGGACAAGTATTCCTTTTAAAGGAATGATCGGCATGTAATATCATTGGTCAGCTCTGTTAATGTAATGCTAAGCATTACGCTACATGCAATAAACGATATGTAGCACAGTTTGTTGATTTTCGAAATAGCATGCACGAATAAGCTTTACTTTTAGTAGGCGAAATGCACTTCCGATAAATATTCTTACGCATATGTGAATAAAACGTGATTTGAATTATTGTGTATGTAACTGTATAAATGTTTTATTTTCAAGGCAAACGGAAAAGAGTAACGTTGTTAGTAATCTACGTGTAAATAAAGATTTAAATGAGGTTGTCATTGCAAAGTAAATAAAAGAGAGCAACGCACAATGCGTGCGCAAAAAGTAAAATTTGCCGGATGCCTCATATAGACACAACTGTGATTGGTCGAAGCCGATCACAAAACAAGAGGCCCATGGGCCACATCGCTCACCTGAGTAACAACAGACATAATACAATCAGCTTTATGGAGTCATACACAAAATATCTGAACAATGTCGTATAATAGATCCTGTATAAAAATAATTCCCCTGCATATTCTTATGTTTATCATTGAGCACCTTTGTAACAGGATGATTTTACAGTCATATCACATATTGAGCATTGCAGTTCTCGAGAAGATGATCAGACTTAAACAACTGTTTATATATATGGATTATAAACCTACATCAAACTTTGAACCCCTTGTGAGGTCTAAAAATTGTCCTGGGGCCAGAGTCTTAACAATTTTAAAGAATCAACAATATGTCAAAATGCTTGCATATAAGTTAAACCATATATAAAAACATTTGAGATTTTGTGAACAATTTAAATGTTTTCCTTTGTAAAACTGGACCCCACCCCCCATGTGGCCCAACCCTACTCCTGAAGAATATGATTTTGACAAATTTTAATCTAGACTATTTGAAGACTGAACTGACTAAAGTTAGAGCTCTTCTAGACAATTTGTGTTTTAGAAGATTTTTCCCTATATATTCCTATGTAAAAACTTGACATCACCCACTTCCGATTGTGGCCCCACCCTACCCCCAAGGATAATGATTTGAACAATTTGAATCTTCCCTACCTGAGGATGCTTCTACACAAGTTGCAGCTTTTCTGCCCAATCGGTTTCTGAGAAGAAGATTTTTTAAAGATTTTTCTCTATTCAAATGTAAAAATTTTACCCCCCCCCCCCCCCATTGTGGCCCCACCCTACCCCAGGGGATCTTGATTTAAACAAACTTGAATCTAAACTACCTGAGGATGCTTCTACATATTAAGTTACAGCTTTTCTGGCTAATCAGTTTCAGAGAAGAAGATTTTTTAAGATTTACTCTGTATATTCCTATGTAAAAATTTGACCCCCCATTGTGGCCCCACCCTACCCCTGGGGATCATCATTTGAACAAATTTGAATCTACACTACCTGAGGATGCTTCCAAATAAGTTTCAGCTTTTCTGGCTGATCAGTTTCAGAGAAGAAGATTTTTAAAGATTTATTCTGTATATCACTATGTAAAAATTCGACCCCCCATTGTGGTTCCACCCTACCCCAGGGGGTCATGATTTCAATAAATTTGAATCTACGCTACCTGAGGATGCTTCCACACAAGTTTCAGCTTTTCCAGCTGATCAGTTTCAGAGAAGAAGATTTTTAAAGATTGACTCTATATATTCCTTTGTAAAACTTTGACCCCCTATTGTGGAACCACCCAACCCCTGGGGATCATCATTTGAACAAACTTGAATCTACACTACCTGAGGATGCTTCCACACAAGTTTCAGTTTTCCTGGTTGATCAGTTTCAAAGAAAAAGATTTTTAAAGATTTACTCTATATATTCCTATGTAAAAATTCGACCCCCACTGTGGCCCCACCCTACCCCCGGGGGTCATGATTTGAACAAATTTGAATCTAGGCTACCTGAGGATGCTTCCACACAAGTTTCAGCTTTTCTGACTGATTGGTTTTTGAGAAGAAGATTTTTGAAAAATACCAACAAATTTTCAATGATTTTTAATTATCTCCCATTGAAAGAGGGGGTGACCCTTCATTTTAACAAATTTGAATCCCCTTAACTTAAGGATGCTTTGTGCCAAGTTTGGTTGAAATCGGCCCAGTGGTTCTGGAGAAGAAGTCAAAAATGTAAAAAGTTTACGGACTGACAGACAGACGGACAGACGGACGCCGGACAAAAAGTGATCAGAAAAGCTCACTTGAGCTTTCAGCTCAGGTGAGCTAAAAACTAAATGCACTGTAATGATGTCCATGAAGCCCTCTACCAAAATTGTGAAATTCGTAGCCCCTAGGTCAGGGGTTAAAGCCCTAGGGTGGGGCTAATAAGGCCATATAGTAGGGCGGAGCCAATGTGGTCACGTAGTGAAATTGTATCTATTTAATATTTTCTGCTGTACTATCATAATTGTGTCCTAATGATAAATAGTGAGATTTGTGGTTAAG
>WFKH01011925.1:473431-486686 GCA_016163765.1 Magallana hongkongensis | reverse complement strand
GGGGGGGGGGGGGGGGGGGGGGGGGGGGGGGGGGGGGTTGTTGTTGTTGTTGTTGTAAATATGACCATATTTTGAACTTACTTTGAACATATATTTTTTAGGGTAATTGCTGTTTGTCATCCATTATAATTAACAATTTTAACTTCACCTTGAAAATAACATGGTAAATTGCAATTGCCACTTGGCAATTGAATTGATATGTGTTCTACTTTATGATATCTACTTAACTTTTAAACAAATCTTCTTCTCTTCTCCCACACACCTGTAAGAAAAACTGAATTCATAATGATGTGGACTAGGAAGCCCTCTACCATGATTGTAAATTTCATGTCCCTTTTGGAAGGGGTTTTGACTCGATGGTTTGGCCATGATAGTCATATAGTTTGAAATTAATCCATATAATGTGTGTATATTATGTTTATGTTTAAATTTTTAATAATTTTATTGGCTCTTGGATTTTAATGAAAGAAATGAGTACATATTTAGAAAAGATAATGAATGGAGTTGTCTATCAAAATTAAAGATATCATGAAAGCCTTTGGCAAGCGTTTGGGTAGGGGGCTGTAACAATTAATGGAGTTGTCCTCACTTGCTTGTTCATATTTAATAATTAATCATTGTAAAATAATGCAATTAAAAAGTTAGAATATGAAAAGAGTTAAAAAGGGTTTTTTTTTTAAATTCAAAACAAACAACTTATTCAAAAACAGGTTTTTTTTCAGGTTTTAGATAAACAGTAGACTTGATAATAATAAAATAAAACTTGGCTAGCCAAAAATGCTGAAGTGCTGTATGTGTGCAATATTTTTTGAATAAATGCCAGATAGTGTCATTGAATGAATTGTGTCAATTAAACAAGTAAATCATTAGAATTGATAAAACAAAATAATTTATAGTTGTTTTTCGTATAAATGTCCTAAGGGATAGAATGTCTGTCTGGCTCCTGTGGATGAAAAAGGAGGGGGTGATGCTTTTTTTTAAAATAAAATATGTATACCAGCCATCTTTAGTTTACCTATGAAAACATATAAACATAATAGCTATCTTGAAAGTTAAAAAATATGGGATAACTATTTCCTATCAAAATCCGTGTTGTAAGATTTCAGATAGGAAGGTGGTGGTCGTTACGATGTTTTAGATTTTATTTTACTCCATAATGAAGCGTAATTAAATGCATATATGGGAATCCTCAAAAGGTCTGTGTATGGGCTATGGTACTCAGGTGACCGTTAAGGCCTGTTGGCCTCTTGTTTTTCTTAAACCAGTATTTAATGTGTTATTGATCTGTTCTTTAGAACGTTATTAAATTGATCAATAAAGTTCTACAAAAGTGTTGCAAACTATTTCTACATGTAAAGCTGTACACTTCGTTTCATTAGCATCCACGTGCACAGAATGAACCTCCGCCATTCAGTCAACTCAAAGTTGATGATAAATAAACAACAACTGACTGAATGACATGGCTATTTCATTTAGTCGCATTTTCTTACTTTTACTGAATGAAATAGCTTCCTTACATATCTGTGCAACAATCAATGTATACATTTTCACCCCCCCCCCCCAAAAAAAAAAAAAAATAAAAAATTAAAAAATTAAAAAAAAATGCTACTATTAAAATGCCAACACTTTTGTCATAAAAGACCCTTAAATATCAGAAGTATACAACCTAATTGCCATTATTTCCTTAACTCCAATACAGTTAAGGTCAAGATCTAGTAAATGATTCCAGAGAGTCTTTTTGGTGCTAGAACCATTATGACGTCATAATTGATTTGATGAATCTTTTCCCGTATTTTACGGCTTTACAGGAATTATGTAGAAAATAAAACTTTTTTTTCACATTCTAAATTTAATCACGAGAAAAGTAGTCCCGATACCTATATTCAATTTGACATCATTTTAAAGATGAGGTCAAGAGCTTGTTAAATGCCGTTTTTGGAGAGACTGTAGGCATTCTAGATATATTTCAATATTAAAAAATGGCCAAAACTCCGAGACTTGTTACTTTTATCCTTCAAATTTCATAGAAAATGGTTGTTTAAAACATGATTTTTCATTGTGTTTACCAAACTTTTAAGCCCCGGTTCACCCTATGAAACACAGGTATTGTTTTGAAGCATCATTGAAATAATTTATATCTTGAATTTCATAAACCTGTAGACACCTTTCATTTACTAGATCTTGACCTTAATCAATACTATCAGCAATACATGAACAGATAAATGTTGCAAAAGGACGAAAATTAAGCGTTAACTTTAAAAGTATTCAATATTTTTTACATGTTTGTATAACAGATGGATTATTTTTTTTAAATCTTCAAAGTAAAGCTGACAATAATCTTTTAAAGGTAATAAGTCTTTCCAACTAAACAAGAGTTATCTATTCAGCTTGGCAATAAAGATCAAAGAATTATATAGTTACACAGTGACAAAAGTTAACGAAAAAACAATGATAATGCTTAATCTTTGGACATATATGATTTAATAATTTTTTTTAAAATTAAATCATTTTTGTTTTGTTCATGTTTCTTATAGATGTTTGGGTCACTTCTACCTTGAGTATTTGAATGCGTTCATAGAGTTCTCAGTATAGGCTCCCTTTTTAGTAGTTACCTCACCATGTTAATTTGTTGAATAAAATTACGTGGAAAGACAAGAAGTCATGTCCGTTTGCGATTAGTCTTTATGTTCAAAAGTCGGGAGAGTTGAGGTATAGGACAGTACATTTAAAAATGATTTATAGTTTCGTACAAGGGATTGTGTCAGCATTGACATACAATTTACAACTTGATTGTGAACATGGTTTTATCATTTATATATTTTATAAGATTAAAGATAGTTATCTAAAATTATAATAAGATGTAAAAGCACAAGTGTCGTGATTGATCTTTACAACTGAGTATGCATATTGATAGATACAGCTAAGCAGTACAAGTGTGGATCTGTTGTTAACCATAGAAGTTCTAAAATAAAACTGCACATTTACTAGACTGAATGTTATGGCCGTTGTAAGCAATGAGTGATAAGCTAATAAAATAAATAAATGTAAATAATTAAATAAATAAATAAATAAATAAATAAATAAATAAATAAATAAATAAATAAAATAAATAGATAAATAAAAAAATAAAAATTTGATACTTATAAACTGGATAGAATTAAAATGAATTTTGAGACTTGAAATTCAGATGATTTCGCGAGCTGTTAAATCAGAAGTAGAAAATAAAATCAAAAGTATAGGTGAGTGATGTAAAATTTTTGATATGGTATGGAATAAGCTAATTTCATGGAAAAATTGGAATGGTTCTTGTTTCTTTTAAGAAATGTTTTCTAAATATAATAAGATATGTCGATAGATATATGTAAAAAAAAAAATCAAATGTTTTTCGGACCAAAATAAAGATATCATAATGCACAAAATATCTGGAAGTTTGGTCTGCGCTAAGATATTAGGAAACTAAAGTTACAGAACTATAAACTATTGAGATCAGAAAAATGTTCCATTTTCTTCTAGAAAATTTTTCAACACAAAATGTAGTTTCTCACTGCAGTCTTTAAGTATTCAAATTGCGCTGACTATTTTATTGAATTTAGTTTTTTTTTTTTCTTTTTTTTTTTGTTTTTAAATTGTATAATATGAATAATAGAGCAAAATTAATATATGATGCAGAATAATCAGACAATATGTCTACTGAAAAGCAGAGTAAAGTACCTCTTTAAAAATCCTTTATCGTGTTTAATGAAAAATGAAAATAACAAATTTGATCTTTATGATATGTTTTACATGGTTTTCCTACTGAATGATCTTTTATAGAACAGTAGACTTTAACCTGTGCACGCACAAATTGATCAACTAAAACGAACAGAGTTCGAAAAAAGAAATGATTAAAGTATTGCTGCAACTCTGCCCTTTGTACCACCCTTTTTCTTTAAAAGAATTTTACAATTGACTTTGAGGGCAAATATCTTGAAATGTGATTTTTTTTTTTCATTTTTGTCCGGCATTTGTCACAGTTCAAAATTCAAGATTTGAACTAAAATGTGATACAATGTTTTTGGGTGTGACTACGCACTGTAAATAATATTTTAGAGAAAAAAGTGTGTTGTGCTTAGAGCGACCTCATGTTTGAATGTGAATTTCACTATTTGTTTGAAATAAAAAAAAATATTTTATGACTCTAGCTAAACCCATCCCCCACCCACAATCCAAAGCAGATGCCTGTATTTAACGGTACCGCTGGTGCGCTGCACCATATACATATATTTTCCTAGTCTTCATGTGTTTTTAAAAAAAAAAAAATTTTAATCTTTATACATTCATGACTGATGGGCAGCAAGATCCTTTATAGAACTTGTACCATTCTTTAAAACCGTAAAAGGTCTTCCAAACAAAGTGAGGTCATCCCATTCATTTTATTTCTGAAAATTTGATGATGTTACCCAAAGGGTCATTAACTATATATCACGTGAACCTATAAGACCCAACAAACAAAAAAATATACTAAGTCAAAATTTCCAACGCCCCAGGCAAGTGTTTGTATTATACTGTTCGTAATTTTAATTATTTTGACTATGACAATGATCGCATATGAAGAATAAATCATAACAAAGAATTTTTTTCAAAACTCATTCAAAATTTATTTAAGGGCTTTATGAAAAAATCAAGAAGGTACAGGTACCCTAAGACACAAAAATCACAACTTTAATACCTCATACGTTCCCCATTCGCGCTAATAACAGCATCTCATAGAGATCCCATGATTGAATAAAAAAACTTTGTGGAAGGTTGTTTCATTTGTTTATGTGGTCTAGTTCTGCAAAATTCGGATGCTGAGGAGCTTTTTCACTCTTGGATTTATATCGTCCCGCCCATAAAAGCCATTGATGTGGTCTAAAATGTGCCGTGCAGTTGCGAGTGCTGTACGGTGTCTATCAGAAAGGTGAGTTACCCTAATGTAGCGGTCATGTTGACGCGTCGTTACATGACATTTTTGCCTTCATGGTGAGTCTTCAACACTTCCGGTTTTACTGAACTTCCTGTCAAGCCTTAGAATGATTTAGTGGTGTCTGTAAAAAATCTAGCGATCTGTGATGAAAATTATGAATTAGGAAAAGGTGTTTTATTGTTTAGGACTTCATTTTTAAAGTTTAAAAGTAAATAAAGCAAATATTTTAAAAGGAAACAAACCAATTGTGAACCGCGCTCTGCTTGGACCACGCCAACTGATCTTGAAGGTTCTTGGGCAGATATGCACCGTATTTTTTTCTTAATTGTTTTTATGTTTTTCACAATCAGTGAAAGACTGGCCAACTCCAAATGAAAAAAATAATCAAACCAGCCGTCTCTGAGAAAAGTGATGGACAAGTTCAGGGTTAATAAGAAGAAGAAGAAGAAGAAGAATATGATGAAACTCCTCAAACACTGTTTGGGAGACCTGAAACTTGAAAAACAGTTTGGCATACAAATACATTCTAAGATTAATTCATGAATAGACTAAGATTTTGGATTTAGCCAAAAAAGGCAAGACAAAATGCTATCTTCATATAAAATTTATTTTTGTCCATGAACACATACTATAATACTATGTGGGGCCACTAGGCTATCTGCCCGCTTTGCACCAGCTCTCTTTTTATGTATGCCTAGGGAGGGAATCGAACCCTCGTACATAGCCAATCTACCCCCCCCCCCCCCCCCCAAAAAAAGGCCCATGGGCTACATCGCTCACCTGAGCAACAACTCCCATAATAAAATCAGCTTAATGGAGTCAATGTACAAATTAAAACACTAATTACGATATATCCTGACAACAGCTCGATACTTTTTAAGCAAGCTACACTGATCGGGTAGCAAAGAAAGCTTTTCAACAAAATTGATCTATGCATAATTACCTTCTTTGAAAGTACAATTTTATAAAAAAAATATTCAGCATATTGATAATTTTCATATTTTACCTGTATGTTTTTTCTTTCAAAAATAAGAAATATTTTAAAATTATATGTCATATGCTGTCATGTAGAAAATAAAGTAATGGTTTTTCCATTAATTTTCGTCAATAATATAAAAATAAACAATATAACAAATGTTGTTTTACGATAGATTTAGAAATAGATAAAATAGTTTTTTTATCTTTAGCCTCGGTTACCATGGAAACAGTTAACCCCATCCATCTTTTATTCGATTTAAATTGTCTCACATACGTGTATAATTTTATTTGTTAATAGAGGGTACACCGTGTAAGCGTACGTGTACGTGTAGAAAGGACAATATGTGCGTCATCAGTTTGTGTAATGACGAATTTCTACACGTATGTACCCGTATGAACATACGTGTAAATTGCAAAGTACCCCAAATTAAAAATGTGTATTTCTAAAGAACAAGAGGCGTTATTGACTAAAATCCCGTGTTTTGGAACACACTGTTTCCTGCCAACTTCTATAGGCTAGAACTTGCAAGACTTAATGATATATAATCACTGAGTGTGAATATGTTAAAATTACCATTATAAACGGTGGGATTTTTTTTAATTTTTAACTTTACGTCATCCTACCTGCAATATTATTTTATATTTTGCTCGACTTCTTAATCAATAAATGTATATCGAACATTGCTTGAATCCTAATGTATTTAGGTCATTGAAAAGAAATAATTTAAAAGAATGTGCTGCATTAATTGGGACAATGACTGTATATTTGTTCATGTAATACACACGAATAAAGCTAATTTAAAAGCCCTGTTAATATAACTGTTTCTTTAGCACAAAGAATTATGAAAAGAAAAATTATTTAAATTAAACACCTAGAAATATATTTAGATTCTCTCCATGCATTAAACTTTGCAAAAGGCGCTGGCATATCACAGGCATGTTCATTTTTGAAACTCCGTCGTAATCATTTTTAGGCGGAAGCGCCTATTGCAATTGCTTTCATGACCTTCTACGTCAAAGGTCAAATTCTCATGGTATTTTCATGGTAAATCTATCGGATGTTATTTAAACTAAGGGCATACAACTCTCTACCCCCCCCCCTTCTCACCGTTCGACCCACGTTTAAACATCGTTTTTTAAAAATAGAACTCTTCTGGTATGTGTCTAATTTTTACTTTATCGTTTTTGATTATCCATTGAAAATGCCTAATAGCAAAGATAGCAAGTGGTAGATCTATGAGTTTACGTTTTTGATAGTACAGAAACGAACGATAACTCTTGCAATTGTATGCGACATAAACAAAGCACGGAGTCAGATGCCTGTAGATAAAATTGCGAGGGAAAAAATAGTTCAATTTGAAATTGCGTGTTTATAAGTACAGAAGGAAAAATTAACTAGATACGATCTCGTTACGAGTAACGAGTAGGTCTTCCGTTCAATTTTTAAAACAATACGATTTAAATACCAATGAAATTTCAGAATTCTCACTCAATCCTCCCTTTCAGATAACGTATACGATTGTCAACATCTTTTACAATGCTTAACGAAGTGTTTTGCTTTTTCACAATAAGCACATTAAAGATTAAGATTGTAGTCCCCTTAAATCCTTAACTACGTCATCAATGGGAGTGGCAATGAGTTTTACAAACTGATATTGTTACGATTAACAACTTTGCCTCTATAATGCATAACAAAATATTGATTGTTAAGTTATTAGTCAGCCCGCGGGCTGACTAATTAAGTTAGGATGAAACTTCAATTGCGCTTGCGTAAATTGGAATTCTGGGAAGGAATAAGACAGTTCGTGTTATAGAAATTCGAAGAAGTTATGAAACTGGTCAGTTTCTAGGTCAAACTGCGCATCGACTGTCAATGGGAATCGTCTGCAGCCACAGTCAGGAGTCCGCTTTAATCTTTTCGACCTTCTTAGTCATGTTAGTGAGATTGAAAAGTAAATATAATGGTAGTGGTTTGCGACGAGGCCATGAAATTCAGAAAGCTATTTTGCAAAGTTACAACTTAAAGTATTAAGCAGGTGTGTAGTCATACATTGCATGTACACCGCTACACGCATTTCTCCTCACCTACATGTACAGCCATAATAATATTGGGTGCAAACTAAATGTGTACCCCTTATTATAATTGTTCTGGAGACTATTTATCTTGTATTTTAATAGATTGTGTATTTATTCTTGAACTTAAAATTCAAATTCCGCTGGCTGACTTTCTTAGCTTTTTAAAAAGCTAACCTTGTGTGTAAGATATTTTACGAGTGTCATGGTCCCTAATTTAAGGGGCCAGCCCCTTTTTCTTGAGTTCGTTCGAAAGGTCTCACGAATACTAACATTTTTTGTTCTTACACCTATCTTAAATTGTTCATTTTTAAGATACAAATGATTGAATATTTCAGGGGGCCAGCCCTTGAGTTCCTTAACGGGGACATACATTGGTGTTTTGGTTAGTGGAATCGATTAGTATCATCAATACAGATATTTTCTTTTCTACAATGCTTAACAAATTATGTCTCCTTCTCTAAACATATCACATCATCGTTTAAGTACTTTGGCCTCTAAAAATCCCTAATTACGCAATAAATGGGCATGGTAATGATTTTTCCTGATCGATATTGTTACGATCAACAATTTTGCTTCCATAATGCGTTACAAAATCTTTATCGTTTTTAAGTTATTTGTAATAGAGTTTACGAGTGTCTTGGCCCCTAATTTAAGGGACCATCCCCTTTTCCTTGATTTCTGTGAAAACGTCTTACGAATATTTACATTTTTTGTTCTTACACCTATCTAAAATTGTTTTTCATTTTTAAGATACAAATGATTTAATATTTTAGGGGCCAGCCCTCTAGATCCTTAATGGGGACATACATTGGTGTTTTGATTAAAGGAATCGATTAGAATCATTAATGCAAACATTTTCTCTTCTACAATGCTAAACAAAATATGTCTCCTTTTCTAGATATATAGCGTCAAAGTTTAAGTACTTTGGCCCCTCAAAATCCCTTATTACGTAATAAATGGGCGTGGCAATAAATTCTCCTCATATATATTGTTACGATCAACATTTTTGCTTCTATAATGCATTACAAAATCTTTATCGTTTTTAAGTTATTTGCAATAGAATTTATGAGTGTATTGGCCCCTAATTTAAGGGGCCGGCCCCTTTTTCTTGATTTTGTTGGAAAGAACTTGTCATTCCCTACCACTTTTATTATATATGTCTTAACAAAATATCAACTGATAAAAAGATATAGACCAAAACGTGTGAAAATTTTGATTCGAAATTCGTACCCAATTTTCGTGCCTAGGCGAGCTCAAAGAAATGGCGCCACTGGCGCCAAAAAACTACATTCTGCACACCTACCAACTATGGTCTACCTATCCTGAAAATTTCATAGTCATATCTCTGATAGTCTCTGAGTTTATGTCTGCACAAAATTGGTCGTAAAAACGTACAAAATCGGCCGTAAATCGGAACCGGAAGTGACGATTTCAAAAATTAAAAAACCTTCTAGAATTATGACCACTGGCAATCATCTATGAAAATTTGGTCGAAATCGGCCGAATAGTTTTCGAGAAATCGCGTGCACAAAATTTGTGGAAAAAAATAATAATAATAATAATAACAACTAGAGTCTTGTTGCTATAGCAACAAAAAGGTCTTCCGTTTTTCATGTATAAATCTGTAAAAAAAAATGCATTTCTCTTATAAAAAGAAAAAGGATATAATCAATACGGTGATTGAATCTTTCAGTAACTTTTTCTTTGTGAAACAAAACAAGACAAGAAAAAGTCATTTTTCAAATTTGCTCTGACGACCGGAAGTTACGCCGGATCAACCGGAACATGGTAAACATATCTTCATACATTGTTCAATTTTCCCTCAAAGTTTGGATGCTTAAGCATTCGTCAGTTATGAGATCTCGTTGAGAAAAGGTTTATTGTCTCGGGACAGGAAATGGACGAACAGAATAGCTTAATGAAAAAAATGTTAATATATCTTAAACATTTTCCTCTCGTACACTACTGTGTATCAAGCTTAGTGAAACAGTGTCAAAAAAAAAACCAGTTTAACTTATCAACAATGTCATTTGTTTGAACCCTTCCGGTGAGGACCGGAAGTGACGGCTGACAAAATGTAACACGTTAAACAAATCTTCTATCAAATGTCTAACATCTATGTAAGTTTTGTGTCTTGATCACTAACAGTTTCTGATTAACGGCGGGTACACAATTTAGGATAAAAAAGCTACTTGAGATATTTGAGATATCTCACCGGAAATAGATCTTTTTTTGTTTATTTAACATCGCGTAAATGACTTATGAAAAGATCCATACTAAAATAATTATTCTATGTAAAATAACTACAAAAGGTAAAAAAAAAGTCATTTTTGAAGTGCTTCCGGTGACGACCGGAAGTTACGCCGAACAAAACAAAATAGTGTAAACAAATCTACATGTATAGGTCTATCATCCTGCAAAGTTTAATTGTTCAAGTCATTACCATATTTAAGATCTCGAGGAGTCAATTTTTTTGTTTTAGGACAGGAAACGGACAAACGGAAGTACTCAGTGAAAATTTAGAGTTAGTACTTCTTATGCATTTGACAACTGGGTTTTATTGCCTATCAATTTCTTTAAAATTGGGGGGAAAAAAGAGTTAAACTTATTAACAGCTTGATTTTTTTAAACTCTTCCGGTGTGGACCGGAAGTGATGGTTGACAAAATGAAAACTGTTAAACACATCTTCTATGAAATGTCTATCATCCTTGTAAGTTTCATGTCTTGGTCATTTACAATTTCTGAGATCTCGCGGGTACAAAATTTGTTTTAAAAACGCTACCTGAGATTTTTTAGATATCTCACCGGAAGTAGAATTATTTTCTTTATTTAACATTGGATCGATGACGTATGTGAGGATTTATACATATATTTCAATTCTATGGAAAATAAATTAAATGCGTAAAAAAATAATTTTTGAAGTGCTTCCGGTGACGACCGGAAGTTACGCCGAACAAAACAAAATAGTTTAAACACATCTACATCTATAGGTCTATCATCCTACAAAGTCTTAATGCTCAAGTCTTTATCGTTTCTGAGATCTCGATGTGACAAGCTTTTTGTCAAGGGACAGGAAACGGATGACAGGATGTGAATTTTGAAAAAATGTAAAATTCGTCTCGAGGTATTATTATTTTCTATCATTCCTGAAAATTGCAAGAAAATCTGTCAAGGCATCTCTGAGAAATCTTGTGGACAAAAAGTGGGAAAAAAATAATAATAACTAGACTCTTGTTGCTATAGCAACAAAGAGGTCTTCCGTTCTTATATAAATGTATTATTCTGTACATGAAAAAGCTTTTTTCAAATAGAAAATATAAGGATATCATATTTATTTTGAAGAAAACTTCCAGACCGTACTTCAATGTCAAACAACAAAATGAAAAAAAAATCATTTTTTGACTACTTTTTGTTGGTACGACAGGAAGTTCCGCCGATTCAAACAAAACATGTTTAACATATCTTATTGCAAAAGTTAATCATCCAACAAAATATGGTTGTTGAATTCTTTACTGTTCTGAGACCTTGTTAAGAGGAGATTTATTGTCTTGGGACAGGAAACGAACGAAAGGAATTGCTCTATGAAAATAAAAGTTAGTATATCTTTAACATTTGCCTTTTGTACATTTCTGTTTATCATGCTTACTAAAACAGTGCAAGAAAAATAGTTAAACTGATAAAAATTGTCATTTGATTGAACCCTTCCGGTGAGGACCGGAAATGACTGCCGACAAAATGAAACACGATAAACACATCTTCTATCAAATGTCTACCATCTATGTAAGTTTTGTGTTTTGATCACTTACAGTTTCTGATATCTACCGGGTACAAAATTTAGTTTTAAAAAAAAGCTACTTCAGATTACTAACCGGAAGTAGATCTTTTTTGTTTATTAAACATCGCATACTTCACTTATGCAAGGAGTTATACTAATATAATCATTCTTTGTAAAATAACTAAACCTAGGTTTAAAAAATAATTTTTGAAGTGCTTCCGGTGACGACCGGAAGTTACGCCGAACAAAACAAAATAGTGTAAACACATCTACATTCATAGGTTTATCATCCCTCAAAGTTTGAATGTTTAAGTTATTACCGATTTTGAGATCTCGAGGAGTCAAGGTTTTTTGTCTCGGGACAGGAAACGGACAAACGGAAGTGCTCAGTGAAAAATGAAAGTTAGGAGTTCTTTAACATTAAACAACATGACTAAATTGCCTGTCAATTTATCTAAAATTGGCAAATATAAACAGCTAAACTTATAAACAACTTGATTTGTTTGATCTCTTCCTGTGTGGACCGGAAGTGACGGTCAACAAAATTAAACCCGTTAAACACATCTTCTATCAAATGTCTATTATCCTTGTAAGTTTCGTGTCTTGATCACAAACAGTTTCCGAGATCATGCGGTGACAAAATGTCTTTAAAAAAACTTCATGAGATATTTGAGATATCTCACCGGAAGTATATTTTTTTTATTTCTTTAACATCGGATTGATGACATATGTAAGTATTTTTACTTATATTCTAATTCTGTGTGAAATAAATTAAATGTTAAAAAAACCTTTTTTTGAAGTGCTTCCGGTGACGACCGGAAGTTACGACGAACAAAACAAAATAGATTAAACACATCTACAACTATAGGTCTATTATCTCACAAAGTCTGAATACTCAAGTCCCTATCGTTTTTGAGAAATCGGGGTGACAAGCTTATTTGTGGCGGGACAGGAAACGGACGACCGGAAATGAATTTTGAAAAAATGAAAAAAACCACTCTAGACTTTTTCATTCTCTATCATTCCTGAAAATTTCAAGAAAATATATTCAGTCATCTCTGAGAAAAATGGGGAAAAAAATAATAATAATAATACCTAGACTCTTGTTGCTATAGCAACAAAAAGGTCTTCCGTACCTTATGTATTAATCTTAAAAAAATTCATTTGTCTTGTAAAACGAAAACGGATATAACATATACTGTAATGGAATTTCCAACTTATCATTTCTATGTAAAACAAAACAAAAAGACAAAAAGTCAATTTTTGAGTACTTTCTGTGACGACCGGAAGTTACGCCGGATCAGACAGAACATAGTAGACATATCCTCATACATTGTTCTGTCTTTCCTTAAAGTTTTGATGTTCAAGTTTTTGTTACTTATGAGATCTCGCTGAGAAAAGGTTTCTGTTTCAGGACCGGAAACGGACAAACGGAAGTGATTAAGGAAATTAAAAGTAGATATTTTTAGTACATTTACCT
>WFKH01011925.1:403508-452053 GCA_016163765.1 Magallana hongkongensis | reverse complement strand
AAAAAAAAAAAAGTAAAAGGAAAATATTTGAACAAAATATTTGGAGTTTTACAAGTTACCTCCCTTTGAAAAGTTAGAAAACGCTAAAAAACACCGAAATTATTTTTTTGCATCGTGTAACCCTTGGTTTACCATCAATTAACTCTTTAAATAATGTTTCAATACCATCATATCCATTTCTTTTAAAAGACAAATTCAGTACAATGTAAGAGTTATAGAACATTAAAGTGAAAATCTTTTTTGTGTAGAGATAAAAACGCTTTAAAAAGGCAGCCACCCCCCAGCCTCGTTAAATCCACATGTAGCAAATAATATTGATTTCCAAGTACTACTGTACATTGTGCAAAATAAATTAAATGCATCTATAATTTTAGTAAGTGAAGAATCAAAAATCATTTGGATTAATTGTGTTTGAAACTTTGAATTTTTCTGACATATGTTATCCTTCACTGCTGTCTATAAACAAGATAGACGTAGAAACATTATTTGTAATATTGTGTGTCATCTTCATTTACTATTATTTTCTAAATACTTGTTTTTTTTAATATACATGATATATCCGGATCAAGAAATATGTAATGATAAAATTGGCATTATTAAATATATTGTTTGAATAATGAGTAAATAATGCATAAACATACAAAAGCAGTTTGCTGTATGTATCTGAAATGTGTTTGAATAGACTTTTTGTCGGATAATAATTCTATTAAAACACAATCCAGATAAATATAGCTAACTGCTTTTGTATGTTAATGCATTATTTACTCACGAAATCTATTTTAAACATGGAATATTTTGTTAATTATGTTTATATATATTATCAAAATTCGATCCCAGCAATTATTTGTATTCTAAAGTAAACCCAGAGCTAATGAAAATGGGATACCCAGTATATGTGAAAACCGGGTTAAGAAGGCTAAATAGGTTTCTTGATCAACACATTCATAAAGTACATACATGTACCAAATTTTTGTCAATTTCACTTTTGCTCAGTGTTTTAAATCACAAGCCTCTGAATTTCTATCAATAATCCGTTAAATGTATGGAAAAAGATATATATACCCTATATATTTATGTATTTATATATAGATAGGGTATATATCTCTCTTCCCATACATTTAACTTCTAATTGATATAAATTTAGAGGTTTGTGTTTGAATAATTATATACTCGAGTATGATTAATTGTTTGATTTTAATGTTGTAATTTCACTTCAAATCTTAGTTTAATTATAAAACCCAAGTTGGCATTGTTATTATTATTGCCATGAGCCATTACCATTTATAAAATTCCAATGACCGGTACATGACCAAAAAAAAAAATGCTCGTTGGAGTTCAAAGTGAAAGTAGACCGTGCTTTTTCCGTAGCGTTGTATGATTGATCTTTCAATAAAAACTGCATTGAACGCATGCATTGGAAGCAATATACATGTATCACAAATTCTATTAGGTATAGCTCTGAAAAGTTAAACTAAACAATCTACAAACTATGTCGTATGAGGCATGTTTACACTTACCATGCTTACTTCTTTCATCGACGAATTCCAAGTGTTGAACGGTGTCGCATTAAATCGTATCAAAAGTCACTCAAACCGGATGTTTTTCTCGGTACATTTTTACATGTAGGTTCTTATCCATTCAATAAAAACAAAATGAATTTTCTATGTAGAGTAGGCGAATACATTTCCAAATAGGTCAATATAAAGCAAATGACATGACGTTATGTTTGGAGCTTGCAATCATGACGTTGTGTTTCATATGAAAGTGTTCTGTGCACATGCCTACTTTGAACGTCAATTACGGGAGATTTATTAAAGGTATTAAAAAAAAGAAAAGTAGTTTTTAAAAATATAGATTCTAAAATTATTTTTGGCAGTGAAAAATAATATTTTTGACGACCGGCCAATTTTAGTACTTTCTGACCCTAGTTCTTTGTGACCAAGTTAACCCACTTTAAAATTTTTTTTTTCAAAGTGCGTTATGAAGGTACATCAACATTTTTTAGTATCGAGACACTTAACGCACTTTGAAAAAATATGTATAAATCACAAATTCTGGAATCGAATTTCTAATTTATTGACAGTATGATGATTTGATAACACTAGAGAATATAATTTACCGTCTTTGAGAACGGGGAGGGGACGGGGTTGGGAATTAACCTAAGATACAGGTCAATTACCAGTACATCATTTAATTGATTACAGGAAGAAGGTCCCCTACCCCTCATGTTTTCTTTCCAAAACATATGATATTCAGCAATTTGGAGTAAACGTTTAAGATTGGAAAAAGAAATACTCTTTGTTGTGAATTAAGTTCAGTGATATTGATTAAAGTTTGAATTATTTCGACTAAATCATTTTTCTTTCAAAGTGCGTTAATATCGACGATATCAACGTACTTTAAAAAAAAATTATACTTTTTTCAAAGTGCGTTGACTTGGTCCAAAAATTAACGCACTTTAAAAAAAAATTTCAAAGTGCATTATTTTTTAATGCGTTGTACATGTTACACACCTGATTTCCCGCGATCATGCGCGTTGAGGTCGGTTTTGCTCTTCTTTCATCAATATTCACGAAAAGGCATTACTTTCATGTCAGAAAAATAAACAATAAACACTATATCTTTGTAACGAGATGGAATTTACTATTGTAATTTAAAGATTATAGATTGTAACATATAAGTGAACAAACACATGCGTTTTCACTTTCATTCAAAAAAGACACAAATTATAGAGTGTATAGCTTTAAAACCCTGTCACACCAGAGCTGTGTCCTCATGGCGATCCTGCTGCATCCTTAAATAATGTAAAACGCCAATGTACACGCAGTGAAGTCTCATACAGCGCCATAACAACACAACGGCATCTTCATTTGTCGCGGTGGGGTCGCCTAGAACATTTATAGAACGCCATGCGACGGCGCGCACTTTGAACATGCACAAAGTACGCGCCGTGGCTCTGCGTTTTGATAAACACGCAGCATAAACGGAGTGAGGTCGCCGTGACAGCGCCGTAAGGTCTCTAACAGCGCCACGAGAGCTCCGTTGCCACGCTCAAGGAACGCAGCTAATCGCAGTGTAGACGCAGTGATAAGTCGATTGCGCTTGCACAGAGACCTCTCGGAGTCCTTGATGATGTTGCTGCGTCTCCATCGCCCTCTCACTGCGCTTTCCAGCGTTTTGAAAGAGTTGTTTTTCATTTGGCTGCGTTCACTCAGCGACCCCAAAGAGCTGTTGCTGCGTTCACGGCGCTCTCTTGACGTTTCTTCTGCGTTTTTTAGCGTTTATACCGCGCCTCCACGGCGTTTCTAGTGCATTCTGAAATCATTTAGAAAGAAGAAGTTACAGTTCATTCCATATTTGCCCTAAAATTTATAAGTTGTTTAAATCTCATGAAAATACACATATACCATCTTGAATATGTGTGTATATAAAGTACCAAGTTATACACTTTAACCTTGCTTCAAAAATTAATTATCACTTCAACATTTTGGCATATTTTTAAGATTTAGTAAAAAATGATTAAAAAATGGCACATATTCTTGTAGTTGTTTTGAAGAGAAAAATGTGATATCACATGATAACGTTATGATGTGAGTTTCATCGTGGGCGACAGCTACGGACATAGTTTTCTATTTAAAAAACACTGAAGAATTGGTATATTCTGCTCAGTTTTATGAAAATTACGGGAAAATGCACTGTTTACGACGACACAATTTACCCTTCTGAAAATTCTAATCAGGTAACTATAGATTCTTAGTTTATGGGTATTTTTGTGTAAATAAATGTCACATTTCCATTTCTTGTTATTATTTTAAAAAACACTCTAATACAGGGCAAACTATGACTGAAACTGTACCTAGTTCTTAGTTAAGTCACAAATACAATGTACATGTACCTTGGTGAAATGTTCAATGATTTTATGGTTTTCTTAAGAATGAGGCGTACATAACACAATGAAGAAAAATGAAAGAAATGTATTCATTTTTTAACAATGATACACGCAAAGCAAGTCAGAATGGCACAAAAAAGTTTGGTATAGATGAAACAATGACAGCAAAAAGTAACAAATTGGGGCATCATGATTGATTTTGCTTTGAAAATGATTACCACATCTGATTGTTTTACCAAGAATTGATACTAGGAAACTGATGAAGTTAAAAATATCATCAGGAAAATGTGAGCATATAAATTATTTTTTAAAAAGTCTTTCGCTCAACCTTAGTAGTTGCAAAAATGCTAAAATATTTAATCTGAAAACAATTCATTCACAAAATAAATATTGAACACTATGTACATGTAACTGTATCAGCCTAGCAAAGTACAACAAATATTACCATCAAACAAACTATTTATATGAACAAAAATATGGACAACAAAAGTCAAAAATTAAAGAAAAAACCCCCTAAAAACCAACTTATATCCAAAAATAGTTTTTTGATTCATAACATTTCCATTCTCGTTTTTAAATTCTTGTGGATTTAAAAGTTTTTGATATACGTAATAATTTATATACCAATTTTAATAAATGCCCTCAGGTACAAATCATATAATCATATTTGATAGCAAAGAATTATATAAGCTCTAGTTTACTTTTTCTTCTAACTTCAAGATGACCGACTTATTCGGTAGATGAGTAATCTGTTTACATTTGCTTAGCTATATTTTGCCAAATAAAACAAACAATAATATTCTATTTAAATACAGTTTCTTAATTATCTCACAGCCATATCGTATAATCAGTTCCAAGACAATACTTAACTACATACGCTGCGATGTACATGTATTCATTTATTTATTTATATTTACAATGCATAAAATATCTGATAAGTTGTAAATTAGTACTCAACTGGTAAAACGCTGTCTGTAACGCTGCAGTGTAACAGAGGAATATTTAACAAAATTACCGTTCCTTATCCGCTGTGGTCCTTGTGAAAAACACTCTTTCGGCCAGCACAGTAGCAATAGACCGTGGCTATTTATAACCACCGTCTAAAAATGATATACAAAATTTGTTTTAAAAACAAACGACGCAAAAAGGGTATTGTGTTAATTCGCCTAGAATTTAAATTCGCCCCAGACGTCGCGACGGCTATGATTTTAAGTTACGACTTTGGCATGATGTCATCGCTATAAATGTATGTCATAATGTTTTGGCAAATCAAAAATAAACATGTGTACATTTTATTCACTAATATTTCTGATGTTTTCTTTGTTTACAATCGATGTATAACATGCGGGTTGAATAAACCTAATCATGCGGAGGTGGAAACCAAACGGCTTCGTCCTCTAACCATTCCCATGATGCAGTTTGGTTTGTGTTTTTTTATATAACTGTAATAGCGAAAAAATCGGACCATGCAGCTTTAATGTAAAATATTTGAATGATTTAATTATTCCTCTAGTTTAATTTCATTTTGATCTCCAATGACATGCAGATACAGAACTCCCCTAAGCGTAAGGTCTGTTTTTCATAACCTTTATATTAAAATGAGATGTGGCCCCTTATTTTAAGATACACACATGTAATAATCAGGAGTCGTATGCACAAATCCGGCCCTTAATATAGGTTTCTTTTACAAAAAGTAGCCACGTGATCAGACAAGGCAATAAATTGTAATTAGATGGCTAGAAAAAATAGTTCAGACCAATATATGTCTGAAAGGAAAAATCCAACAGTCTTGATTTCAGTTGTCCCTTGATTATTTTGGAAGGGGTGTTAATGACAATGAAATAGTCAGCAAAGTATGCAATATTTTCAATAAATCTCAGCATTTCAAAAATAAGTAAGACCGAAAATGACTGCGCGGGTGACATTTAAAAGATAGTTAATTTCTAGTTTTAGTTTCAAATTCAAGAAATTCATAATTCTATTTTTTTCCCAATTAAAACGATAGCAATGCAATGATTTATTTCAAAGTGTTTGGGCCTTTAGATTTTAACATTTGCAAAATTTAATATTTTTTTTTTTGTTCGTTACACATGATTGTATAAATCCACTCAGGCAATGCATTGCTTTCTTAATATGTATTTTGAAACAAGGTTTTTTTTTAGTCTCCTGACTTTCTCCAACTGGCATAGGATTATATATACATGTTTCGAACAGATGGAAAAACAAGTTCATATTCAAGAAATTTCCACGTTGTTTTTATTCATTTCTTAATTACTTTCAGGCCGGGAACAGATGAGAAGACGGACTCCAGAACATCAATAATTGCGATAATCCTGCCTGCTCTTTCCGTAGCCATTGTCTTGATCGTGTTTGTTGTTTGGAAGAAAAAAGGGAAAAAAACCAAAAGAAGACAGTCGCTTGACGAAAAACACGAAACAGGTAAAACGTTTTGATTCTAAAGAATTATGTTTAGTAAACTCGAGTTCTGCTCCAGAACTTAACAAATATTTAAGTACTTTCATATTTTGCGCATATCTTGATAATGAAAAAATAAACCCAATGATGGTCATTACAACAATTAATAAAGATATCAACACTGACTTAATCACACCATATGCTATTTGTTACCTATCTCATCAACTTACACCAAACAGGGCACCCAGTACGGCGTTTTAGTAGTACAGATGTAATACAGATCGCAGCTCTTTATACAAACTCAAATATAAATGAACGATAAATGTGCATAAAGGATGACGGACCTCATTCGCTTTGCGCAGATATATTGCGCACCTAAAAGGAGAAATTGTCAGGATAATATATGTTGAACACCATCTGAAGATGTGCACCTGCAATTCTTATCAAGATCAGATGAGATTTGATGACAATTGTTATGTTTCTTATCCTATTTATTCTATTGATGTTAAAAAGTAAGAGAGGTAGTTGTAATCCTTATATTTTAAAAAAAAAAAATAATTAATAGTAAACACTCTAAATTGTATTTATATAAATACACCCAGATGTTTTTCTTTGTCCTTATTTCATAACCAAAATCTGTTTTAGAAATATTCTATCAACTTACAATACGAAATATTTTCTTAGGAGCTGATAAGAACATCAATGACTAGTGTGGCTGAATTCATTTGTCCCAAGGGGTCGATTATTTGAGACATGTTTTAGATGTGCATGTGTTTAGGGAAAATTGATAATCTGTAAAATGAAAGGTAGTTTGTGGGTATAACGTTTCATACAAACCAAAACCTTATAGCATTACAAAGAAATAAATCATATCACTAAAAGAAATAAATTATTTTGCAAATGATACTTAGAAGCTGTTAAAACTTACTAGTCAAATAAATTGATGAAGTGACCATAAAGGGCATTAATGTAAAAGAAATTCAAAATCAGTGATTGTAATAACTGTGGTGTTTTGGCAATTTGAAAATTGTTCTGATATTGTGTTCTCCTTTTTTACATTTAAGTAATGGGCGCATGGAAATAACGATAATATTGTGCGAGCTTATCCAAGTTAACAAGCACATCAAAGAAAAAACATTGTCCAATGGGATTAATTTTATGAGATATGGAGTTGCAGTTAACATAGAAGTAAAGAAGGAACATTTTAAAATGACTAATTGCATCTGTCAAGACTCAGATTAGAAACATATTTGAGGCTGTATATTCAGAAGTGCTTTGCATGGCTATTTTCATTTACTGCAAAGGGGTTGGGTGGTTATTGTCTATATGCGATTTTTTTTCTCTATAAAAAATGAAAAAAAAAATATCGTAAGATACAGATATTTGTAAATTTGTTACATATGTATTTACAGCGAAGTTTTAACTTTTTTGGATTTGTTTAAACTAAAAAAAAATGTACAATTCTAGAATATTTTTCTATATATGTCACACACCTTTTTGATTCAATTATTTTAGTTATCTTAATTAAATTCATAATTGTTCCAATTGAAATTGCGGGGGTATTAGTCTTATAAAGACAATTCCAGTTACCATTGCTGGTTTTAAACATCTCTAATGGTGAAAATTGTAAAAGTAATGACCTAACATCACTGGGCCTAATGAACGGGGCCAAATTAGCCAAAAAAAGGGCTAAACTTTCCAAAAATCTTCTTATTTACTTCCACTTTCAAAACTATATACATGGTTATGTTGTTCACGAAGCTCTCTACCACGATTGTGTAATTCATGGTCAGGGATATAGGTCCTAGAGTGGAATCAACATGGAAAAATGGTCCTTATGGTATTTTTTTTTCACAATTCAAGATCTTTATGGATTTATATTTGTATTTGTGAGAAGATTAAGGAAAACGGGCGGGGCCAAAAAATAAGGTGGTGCTTATATTGTATAATAAATCTATATTTTCAACATTTAAATGACAATCAAAAAGTTTACGTGCATTTGCCTTTTTGCTTAAACATGTATGCAGCAACTTTTTTAGTTTAAAAGTAAACGTTTTTTGTATCATTCAGCATTCAGTTATAACAATTTTTAGAGTGTATATCTTTAGAAATTTGCTGCAATAAAAAAAACTAGAATAATAGACGGCCTTTAAAAGAAATCTTATGAAATTCAATGAATAATTTCCGGTCAGCAGAGAATGCTCACTCCTCATTTTTTCATTCTAAATATTTTAATTTGAATAGCAGTACAAAAATGATCAAGCTAATGTGAAAGGTAATTATTCTTACTAAGAATTATGTTTCATAATGAATTTATCAAATTTTAATTTCATTTATTATTATCAATTTAATAAATCAGCAAAATGACAAAACTAACAACCTTGCATTTGGAATAATATCACGTTATATTTATTGAAAAACAACTGGATCTACATCAAGTATCAACCTATAGATAAACACATATTTTTGAAAATAATTCATTTACTAGTCTTTCTTTAAATTAGATTATAATAGCACTCATTAATATTGATAGAATAAATTAAGCATTTTATTTAATATCAATTTCCCCGTGCAGAGCCTCATAGTATTTTGTAAGCAAGTAGATTATTTTTCTTGTTATGCCGTTATAAACAGTGAATCAAAATACTGAAAGTACTGATAGACGGAGGCATCATTTCTGAGGAAATTAACCTAATAACAAAAGTATTGAAGTATTGAAATACTGACAGGAGTTGATTTTATCGATTATTATTTATCTTAAAATCAAGGATATGTAATTTTGCATGACAAGCAGTTTCTTATCCGTATGTAAATGACGCACATTTTTATAATATGAATTTTCGGGCTTTTCCGACAATTTTAAAAATTCGGGAAAACACTAAATGAATCATTATGTGTAATATTCAAATATATAATTGATTCTACCAAATATTGATTCCGTAATGAAATTAACTCTCGAACGTTGCATGGATCAAAGCAATATTTAACTCCAGTCTCGTTTAAACAGACGCTCGGTTTTCTCCGTTAATATCCGACAAGCAAGATACACTCTCTACTTGTCGGACATACATGTATACGAAGACAGCCGAGCGTCTGGTTGAACGAGACTGTATTGAACTCTGGCATAGGAACACTTACGACCACAAAAAATGTATAAATTGTTCGTATTATTTAAATCTGACTATTTTCAATGTATTTATATATAAGATTCCTAAAAAAAAAAAACAATGTTTCAGAATACATTACATCAAATTTATCGATTACTTTCGAGAACTATGTTTTGTCAACGGCGATGATTTGTACTTATGTTCAAAAACAGTTTCATTTCTGATTTGCCAGAGTAACTGCATTAAAGAGTTGATTAAAATCAACTCCAATAATTTGTGGGTTTTTTTTCCAATTTTAAGGTATAGAAGGTTTGGGTTATTAATTAAGAGTTTGCAATACTAAATACTACATGATAGAAACTACTTTGCTTACATATTCGTACACTTTTATGGAATATGCAAAAATAAATATTTTACAAAACAGAAAAAAATTCTGTTAGTTACGATTATAATTAATGATTAACAATACATGCTAAAATTTATTATAAATAATCAATAAAAAATCTTAAACAGCGAGCTTTTTTCTAACATGTAAGAAAATTCGTTCCTGCTTGAAAACCCCCAATGTTAGGTAATACATGCATGATCTTTATCTCGCAAATTTGTCGTTCTCTTTCTTTTGCAGAATGCATGATTGGAATGTAGAGATGATCAACTATATTTCTAAGCGTTTTCAAACATTATAGAGATAAAATATTTATATTAAAGAGACGCTACAGCTCATTTAGCGCAAATACAATTTAATGTCAGTTTCCCCATTACTTACATAAATTTTAAAATACTGCTTTGTAAAATTTGAAAATTCTGAATTTACCGTTAAATTAATCATTTCAGACGGTCCAAACAGTAAATATTGCTAGGCCACCCTTTTGCTCAACAGCTTAGCGCATCAATTGTAAACATTTCAGCGTAACGTTCTGCAAGGGGGTTAATAGATTACGAATTTCTACAGATTTGACATGTGATGTAAACAAAATTTTAAAGATATAACATTTTGAATTCCGGAAAAATATTTAACACGCAATTGCAAGCTTATAATTCCAGTAAAAATCTTCAATCTTTCAGTACATGCACGACTTCTATTCTGCTATCTGTTTTTAAAAAAAAAAAAATAACCAAGATGAGGAAAATTAGCTTTACTGTCTCTTTAAAGCTAGTTTTAAAAACAAAATACCAGTAGAACTTGTAATACCCCCGTAATTCACCTTTAAAGGGACTTGGACACGATTTGAGATGAAAATTTTATTTCTAATTTTTATGTATAAAATGTATTACTTGTGTATTTTGAATAATTCACCAAAATTTGAATGTTAGAAGTCAAGTTACAAGTAAGATACAGAGAAAAGAAGTCGTTGTTATGTACACAAAGCTCGAGTCTTATATTTGTTTACAAATAATGTAAAGTAAAGAAATAACCATTTCTTTGACAAAATAACTTGTGCCAAACAAGATAAACTGATTCAATATGTTCATAAATAATTTCATCAAAAACAAAAAGCAACATTAGATTGAACTTAATACCAATACAACACATACGTAAACAATAACGGGACTCGAGCTTTGTTTACAAAACAAAGAATTCTAACCTCTGTAACTTGAACGAAAGATACGTCTCTGCAGGAGATTAATTACGTCTCTGCAGGAGATTAATTGATAATGTGCAAGTTATATACGATACAAAGAACCACGCCATCTTTATCTATTGAATCTCATAAATATTCAATATTTCGGTCAACACTAGATGGTCCTTAGGGAATCCTCATTATTTTACGTCACGGAGAGGAGACTGTATAAAAAGTATAAATAGCCACTATACAATTACACATCAATATTCTTAAACTCATGTATATTCATATTTCCTGGGAATTTGACGTATGGATCAAAATTTACGTGAGAAATTATGTTTATTAATTGCCATATGTATAGTTCTATTTCTTGTATATTTTGTAATTGAAAATAAGATATTTCTTTCAATGATATTATTGAAATATGAATCCTAGACACATATTGAGTATTTGGAAATAGTGAATATAATGATTTTTCAGTAACCAGCGATTCCAAAATCAATTTCTATTCAAAACATTCAATATCAGATTCGGTACCGCAAGTTGGTAAATGGAATGCAAATTGTTCAGTCGTGTTATTCTTTCTAATACAAGTTTTTTGATGATGATCAAAAGTTGTCTTTTGTTCGTATCAAACAAGCACGGAATCTATTTAAACACTTTAACATTCGATCGTGAGTTAAGAGTAAAATATGAAAAAAATAAATATGTCCATCTATCTAATATAACTGATACTGCAATATGGTGCCTTGCTATTTAACACGTTTAAGCATTAATGACGCGTTCATAAACAAGATAACAAAATTACCGTGATTTTTTCTTTACGTAACGTCATATCTTTATGACGTTATTTCTCTGTTTTAGTAAAAATGCCATAAGACCCTTTTCCCATGGGTGCAATATTATTTGAAGACAAAATTAATGTTTGGTTTTGTCAGATATCCATGACGCCTTCTACCAACAATTTGAAAGTCAGGACCCCTGGGTCAGGATTTAGGCCCTACAATTCAGGTCCGGGCCAATATGGTCATATAGTGATTAGTGAATATGCATTAAATCTAAGTGCTCTTTTCTTCAAATATGAATTCCACTGCCAATTGGACAGGGGTAAATGCTTTATTTTTTTTTATTTACAAATCATTTTTTGATAACCGTACAGTGAACATGTTGGCCCAAAAATACTATAAGAAAAATATGCATAAATTTAACTGAAAGCATGGTATAATTTCAAGCTAATAAAGTTATTTTTTAGAAAAACACGGAAAAATATCTGAAATAATACACGATGTTAGTACCACAATTTTATACATGTACAACATTTCGATGCATTTTGATTATTTGATGTAAAGTTCATTGAAAATAACTGACTTAACTTTAGTAATGTATACATGCATACCCTTTACAAGATGTTACATTATCTTCATAAGGTGAGAAGCATCGGTTGAGTGGGGGAGAGGACGTTTAGGAACAGGGAAACAGAGAAGCTAAAAAAGAGCACGAGGAGTCATGACCATTCTTACATTTCGCTGGATAAAGGAATTGTTATATTTTAGTCCAAATTTATGTGTAAATTGATGATACATTAAATAATTACATATAATTAAAAACTTTGACCCATGAAACAATAATCAGATCAAGTAAGAGTGATTTGTTTTTAATAATTGATCGGAAAATAGATTTAAAACCATGATCAGAGTTACGTGTTATGATTATGTGATTTCATTGACTAACAGGGGTTATCAATACCTAGAGGTACAATTTGGTTTTTTGTACGGAATATCATTTAAAATAGATATTTGTTTTCAATGAAGAAAATATTAACTTACGAGTTTTTACTGAGGCTATAATCTTTATGAATTAAAATGGTACACTTGTTTCATATAAACAAAATATAAATGGGGTCACATCGAGTACCCCCAGCCATTATGAATGTTTTTAGATGATATTCTTGGAGGCGCTACTTGCATAAACTAATCTTTAGACTTGTTCCCCATTTTTTATGACATGGCCTGTTTACAATTTGATAAATATGTTAAATTACCCATTTGAATCTCATTTGAAATAATTTTAAAAAAAACGATTTTTTAGTCAGCATCTTAAATTAAACACTATAGTCTGCCCCAAGATATTTATGCTGCAAATTTGGAAGATTTTTAATAAAAATAAACATTACTGTGAAAGAAGTGCAATTGAAAATGATGAAAGAGATAATTTCCAAAATAACTTAATTCAGACATGATCATTTTGCCCTCGGAAAAATTCAGAGGAACGAAAATAGATTTCCTTCGGAGATTTATAATGGGGAATGTTGACATCTATTCTCTATTCGGAACTTACACGGATTACCTCGCACAATTTTTCAAAGTTATCATCCGGGTACCTTCATCTCTTTAGCAATGAAAAATCCCCGTAGACTTTTTATTTTTAGCCGTGTATTGAAACCTGACAAGCTAGAGGGGGCGTTTCAAAAGGGAAATCTTAGGATTTTTTCATACTATTGAATGAACATCGTCTAAACCAAGAGAAATGTATAATTATCGAATAATTAAAGAAAATATGCGGCAAAAATATCTTGGGACAGACTATAAATAATATTTTTGGAGTGTTTTAACAGCATTATTTTTAATAACCATTGGCGGTTCTATTAATCAGAAATGAAGTTTATTTTTTAGCAAGTATTTTTAGATGCAGGTGATGCTGTGCATTTTGTACAGCGAACCATGGTTTTGATTTGCACCTGTAGGTGTCCGGGGTACTTGGTGTACGCACATGTTATACCACGGCTTTGCGGAAAAAGCTTTCCGAAAGACACCGACTTATTCACTGGTTCGCGCTCATCGTGAAATTTGGATGGACCGGACATTATGCTTTCGGAAACACTCGTGAAGTGTACTGTTCCCACGAAATCTGATTAAAATTTTACTATTTGAGTCATTCTCTGGCCTTTGCTTAAAAACACATTCAACAATCGGATAAAATTACTAACATTTTCAAAAAAAACTTTAAAGCTATATATGCCGTGTTTAATGAATGCTTTTATAGAATAAAATGTTTATGTTTTTTTAGGTCACCTGAGTAAACTATGGTGATGCGTTGTCCGTCGTGCGTTAACAATTTTGCATTTTTAACTTCTTCTTAAAACTACAAGGCCAATTGTTACCATTTTTTGTGTGAAACATCTCTCTGGTAAGAGAAATCTGAATTGTAAAATTCATTGATTTACCACCCCCGGGCGTTACAGACGGGGCCAAATATGCAAGAAAAGACAAATTTTCAAAAATCTTCTCAACTCCAACACATATGAGGAAAAAACTGAATGCATGGTTATGATATTCATGAAGCCCTCTACCAAAATTTTGAAATCCATGTCCCCTGGGTCAGGGTTAAGGCTCTAGGGTTGGGCCAATATGGCAATGTAGTATAATGTATTAAATCTTAGAAAATCGTCTTCTCTACTGTCATATATAATTGTAAAAAACTAAATGCATGGTTATGTTGTCCATGAAATTTTCTACCTAAATTATGAATCCATGACCCCTTGGACAGGGGTTTAGGCCCTATGGCCATCTAGTGAAAATGTATTAAATCATAAAAAAAATCTTCTTTACTCCCACACATGTGGGGAAAAATAACTGAGTGTATGGTTATGATGTTCACGAACTCCTTTACCGAAATTGTTAAATTCATGCCCCTGGGTTAGGGGTTCGGGATGGGGGGGGGGGGGGGGGGGGGCAATATGGCCATATAGTGTTAATGCATTTAATGTTTAAAAATCCTCTTTTCTACTCTCGCACATCTGTAAGAAAAACTGACTGCATAATTATGTTAACCAGGAAATCCTCTACTAAAATTGTCAATTTCATGTACCCTTGAGTATGGATTTTGACTCTAGGGCAGAGCAAAAATGGATATAGTTTTAATGTATATATCTATTAAAAATTATCTTCTCTCCTCCCAAACACCTGTAAGGAAAACTTAATTTATAATCATGTAGACCAGAAAGCCCTCTACCAAAATTTAAAATTTTATGTCCCCCGAGGTAGGGGTTTGACTCTAGGGCGGGGCCAAAATAGTAATATGTGTTAATACATTTAATATTTAAACATCGTCTTCTTTACTTCTGCTGATACTGTATACAAAGCCGTCTAGCAAAATTTTAAATTCCATGTCTCCCGATGTAGGGATTTGGATCTAGGGCGGGCCCAAAACACTCATATAGTGTATAGGGTAAGAGTTGTTAATGCAGGGTGTGGCCAAAATGGTCATTTAGTGTTAATGTATAAAAAAAAAAAAAAGAACGTCTACCGACACAGAATGAAAATGCTGACTGCAAATTTATAAAAAAAAAAAAGAAAAAAAAAGAAAAAAAAATGTCTATCAAAGGTAAGATATTGTGAAAGATTTGGAAAGAGTAAAAGGGGGTGATAACAGTTAATGGAGTTATCTTCCCTTGCTTCTTCCTAATGGAATTATCTTCCTTTGCATGTTCATATTAAGTAATTAATCATTGGATATAATGTAACTAAGAAGTTGTATGATCAAAAGAGTTGTGCAAGTTTTTTTATCTTTTGAAACAAAAACATTTTTTGAACTTTCTAAATAAACAAATAGACTTGTCGATAGTAACGTAATAATTGGCAAACCAAAATCACTGATAAGCAGTACATGTAAAATGATTCTGGTATCAATGCCAGATGGTGATTAATTCTCAGTGAAGGTTGAATATTCACTAGCTGGAACAGGAAAAGTTAGTAACTCATGATGACTTTTAAAGCTTTTTTTTTTTTTTTTTTTTTTTGGTTTAAATGCCCACAGGAAGAGTTTCTGTCTGCCCTTGGGGATGGGGGATGGGAAGTTGTTTTAAATAAAACATGTAAACTGGCCAACTTGTTTTAGTTTATCTATGACAACATACACGTAAAACCTATCTTGAAAGTTAACAAATATGGGAAAATTATTTTCTATCAGATTCTTGAACCTTTTCAATATCAGGCCATGTATTCTATTATGACCTTTTAAGTTTTTCGCTAAAATGATATGTTTTTGATATAGTCCTTTTTGAAAGATTTCAGGCAGGGAGGTGGTAGTCATTACAATATATAATTTTTCTACTCCAGAATGAAATTTAATTAAATGCTTATATGAGACTCCTCCACAAGTTTGTGTATGGACAATGGTACTCAGGTGACCGGTAAAGGCATGTTGGCCTTTTTTGTATTCATCAGGTTTCAGTAGTTAAAAACATCTAGCAAATCATACTATTTAATTCAAACGCATTTAAAAATATTGCATATAATTTCTAATCACTTTTTTACATACCGATCCGGTCTGTTGATGCCTCAGTTTGAAATTTTAATATTAATTTGATCACGTGAGGTCGCAAGTCTATTTGATATGTAAAAAAGAATTCGACGCAAGAACATGGACGGGATGCTGGCAGTAGACTAACGCATTTGTACACAGTTGAAAGACAAATACAGACACAACAAGTGTTTTGAATCGAGGGCCTTCGAAAGGGGTAACACTGACGTTCTGTTTTATTTATTATCTGATCAAGTATGAATTAAAATGGTGGTCTATATGTTTATTGATAATATTTCTTCATATCTTTAAGAAAGTTATGAAGGAATAGTTTACTATTTAAAATGGACTTAGACACGATTTTAGTTCAAAATTTTATATTTTATCTTTTATGTATCAAATGGTTTACTTCTGCATTTTGAATGATTGATCGAAATTCGAATGTTAGAAGTCAAGTTATAAGAGAGATACAGAGGTAAGAATTCATTGTAATGTAAACAAAGCTCGAGTCTTATATTTGTTTACAAATATGTAAAGTATGGAATTACCCTTTCTTTGACAAAATGACTCGTGGCAAGCAAGGTAAACTAATTCAATTTGTTCATAAATAATATTATCAACATAAGAAAGCAACATTTATTTGAAACTTATACCAATAAGCCTCATATGTAAACAATAACAAGGCTCAAGCTTTGTTTACAAAACAAAGAATATCAAACTCTGTATCTGGCTTATAACTCAATATTTGACTTTCAAATTTCGACAAAACATTAAAAATACATATATTAACTTTTTTAAACATTAAAAATGGAAAAATAAAATATAAAATTTTTAGCTCAAATCGTGTCTAGGTCCCTTTTATTTGTAAACAAACTGGTTATCATTCATCTCCCTCCATGCTGTTTTTCTCGATTACTTTTTCCCCGATCATGTGCAGATAAAAACATACGTGAATCATTTATAAATATGCAAAAAATATTCATTTTTCCTGACATAAAATAATCGTAGTATTCAATTAATATCAATGAATTACATGGCACATTCGTCACATGTTTTTTTTTATTTTTTTTTTTTTATTTTTTTTTTTATACAGATCATCACACTGATAGAGTTTGGGTCGGGTTTCTAATATAGCAGAACGGCAAATATAACTTTAATGTAGAAACGTATTCGCTTATTTTATATAATGATATAATGATCTACTGATGACGTTCACAAACTTGTAAACATCTATTTTAAATCGAAACAGGTAGATGGAATATTATTAACAAAAGTTTAAGGAGGTTGGCTCCTGAAATAATAGTAATGTCAATCATCCGAAAACCACTTGGATATAAAGACGGGAACCTAAAATGTTCATTTATTTTATTTGTGACCCATGTCACATGCCATTTTTTGGAAATATAGGACCCAAAACAGAAATGATAATTTTCCTGAAATTTTGGCTAAAATTTGACATAGAAATTGATAATGTGAAGAAATCAAACACATATTTATAGTTTGAACTATTATTTAGTTATGATTTTAATGCAGTATGAAGTTGAACATATGTAGTGACTATAAAAGTAAAATCTAAGTCAAAGTTTAAAAAATCTTGCTTTACTGGTGGCTTCAAAGGCCAGTACATAATGAACACAACAACAGATGTTAGAAAATTTTGGAGTAATCAAATTATAACGCAAATAAAAAAAATTATAGTAATGTCATCTTTCCAAAACTTTGCATACAAATAGACATACATTTAATGTCTCATTTAAAAGTAAAACAAGTAGGGGTCACATCTCAAAAATTTGAGATATAGCATGAAATAAGCTAATTTTAGGCCAAAATTGGAGTTAATTTTTTTCTTATCCTCTATTAAATATAAGCTAAATATGCCAAAATATATCGATAGAAATATCAAAATATTGTTTAAATATGTTTTTAGAACATCATGAATATATCGTAATACACAAACTATCTAGAAGTTTGGTCTGCGCAGAAAATTAGGAAGCTAAAGTAACAGTACTCTATAACTAGTGAGTTATGAAAATTGTTCATTTCCTTCTTGAAAACCTTCCGCCACAAAATATAGTCCCTTACCAAACTCTGTAGAAATGTAATTTTTTAAAAACAATTTCATTCAATATAGTTTATTTGGCATTGTAAAATATTAAGATACTAATAGAATTAATATGTGATGCAGAATTTTCAGACTAGAGGTGACCCAAAATGGCTACCCAAAACCTAAGGAGCGAACCTCTTTAAGAAAATGTACAATGTTTTATTGTGGTGAATTATTTCATTATATCTTAGAACGTACATATTTACGTGTTCTTGTTAAATTGATGAAAATCCAAATATTATAAAGTTTAGCGAACTATTTATAAAAAAAAATTCAATGATGTTTGTTCTACCTAAAACCTAATATAAAACTTACAGTACTTTCACTTTTTTTGTTAATGTGTCATTTGTAGCCTAGACGTGATGTTTGCCTGTTTTTTTGTGTTCATTTTGTGTTCATTTTTAAAGAATTGAAGAATATATATACTGGTGAGTGGTTCAATGCATGGGCCCCTTAAATATATAACTGCTTTGTTATATTATTAAATCTTTATTGGAGTGAGAATTGAATAAGCATGATATACTAAACGGACTTTTCAAATCTCTTGATGAACGTGTAAATATGATGGATTATGCGGTACCTTTCCCTCTGTTATTCCATGCTGTTTTGTTAACTATAGTAAGATAATTACTACAAAAGGACCAAATTGAACATTGTTCATTTTACAAGTTATACAACTTATATAATTAATATCTTTCGGTGGCATGAATGTTAGCGTGATGGGGGCCTTGATGTAAGAGTTGAAAAAGCCGGAATGCCCGGAGAAAACACACGTGTCCAAGCGGGCGACCACCATATCCTTTCACATACAACCACTGTCGATCACGGGGATCGAACTTGGGTCGCAGCGGCGAGAAGCGAGCGCATTGTCCACTGCGCCACTTGCTTTTAAAAGTATTTTAAGGATGCTGGTTAGTCAACAAAATAATCTAATACATATGCCTTAAAATTTAAAATAGGATAGTTTCGGCCATAAGTAAAGAAAAACCCCAAATACGTTAGCTTAAAAATTTGAATGTTTTCTTGTACATGTATCTTCATATAGAGTCCTTATCTTAAGAATCTAAAATAGTCAATAATTGGCCACGACTATCTAGCATTTTACTGTAGTTGATGAGAGACATTGTGTAATCATACATGTAACTTACATCACGCTTTAAGATTTTAATTTGAACATTTGTTTATAAAAAGTACAAAAGAATTGTAAATAAAAGAGTCATAATAGTGTTGTGGTGTGCATGTACTATGCCTAAATAATTTTCAGGGTTGCATGCATAGTGAACGTGCCAACCCTGGCAATATATTGGCATAGTACATGCATAACACAACATTATTGATTTTATTATGCTGTAAACTGAATGCCCTGGTGTTCCTTGCTAAATAGATGTGGCGTTTGAGTGTTGTCTAGTACCCTAAAAATTATCACCGGAAAGCAAACGTTTGCTTTTTTAGTTAATTTATTTGATTGATTGATTATTCATTCAACAAGCTGCTATTAAATCACATAAAAATCAACAAACGTTTATGTTTTTTCCCAAGAAATAAAACACGATTGACACTACCAAAAAAAATCTATTTTTTTTAGCAGAAATAAACTCATTTAACATTTTTCTTTATCAAGCGACAATAAGCGACAATAAAGAAAGCGTTTTCATGATTCTCATGTAGAATTTCTTTTTTATATATATATATATATATATATACATACACATTTACGTGCTCAATTTCATAGCATAGTATGCTTACGCCATATATACACTTTTTATACCGTGCGAAAATAAATGAGTATTGATTGAATACGCAAAGACAAGCTGACAGGAGGCATAATATTTGTTAATATGTATTATTCTGATTGTTCAAAATATATTCATTACATGTATTCATTCTTGTTATATCATATCTTATTTTGTATTAGATTTTTGTCGTTGTAAAATACACTGTATAGTTATAATGATATAGTGAATAATGTTCATTTCCACAAGCTAAATGACCAAACCAGTTTATATTATAATGTTTAATGCTGTTTTATTGATTTTAAACCTGTGACTAATATTAAAATGTCTTCGTTTATAACAACATATGTATCAATAATATACTTGTACATGTAATGTATGTTTGATGGGCTTAAAAATAAAATAAATTACATGATGACTGATTGACCCAATCTATAGTAATACAACACCTGCATTGGTTGACATAATCAATTTATTTATGATTAAATTTGACCACTATACATTTAGCCATCCAATGCATGCATTGAACTACATTTCGTTCACCTAATCCCTGTATTGAGCTACTTTTTCGATAGTCACCCACTGCAAGCATTGAACCATTTTGCACCATTGTAATACCTGCATTTAACTAAATAAGGATCAAAAGCAACCATTAGTGTCAATGCTAGATTAAAATTATGACAAACTAACCAAAAGTCAAGAATATAAGCTCAGTAAAGAATGAGGAGCAACATCACTGTCCAACAATGAACTCGTATATGTCCAGATATAGTTACAAAAATATTTTGTTTTACAAAAACAATAAACTAACAAAAAAGCAACCCCCCCCCCCCAAAAAAAAAAAATATTATGATGACACAAATGAATCGATTAATTTTTTTTTCTCTACTTTAAGGCTTTAAAGGAATTGTGTAGAAAATGCAACAGATTATGGACACTTTATTTCAAAACTTGGAAAAAGTAATCCCGATACCTATATCTAATTTGATTTCATTTTGAAAAGGAGGTCAAGAGCTTGTGTAATGTCATGTTTAGAGAGACTGTATGCATTCTTGATATATTTCATCAGTCAAAAATGGACATAACTCTGAGATTTGTTACTTACGAGGAGCGTTCAATAAATAATGTCACTATAATCAGATTCCGTAAAATACAGGGTTCAAATGACCTTTGAATTTCATTTCACGCATCATTGAGTTTGAATTTTTTTTATGACCGTTTATCTGACCACGTTTCATCATCAAATACTCCTTTGAGAAGCCGATATATAACCCCTACTCGAGACATTGTATGAAAATATGACTGGTTAGTCATCAGCCATTATGCTGATATTAGAGGCTACATAGAAGCATGTGTCAGACTTGGTAAAGACTCGAAAGAAATTTTCAAAGAACTGTGATGTGTATGGAAACAAGTGTACGTCATTGAGACAAGTTTACAGGTGGGTCAGCAAATTCAAAAATAACCAAACAGACCTTAAGGATAAGCAACGTCTTAGAGCACCTCGTACGGCTTCAACGATTGCAATACTTGCACAGATAACCGATATCATTACTAATGATAATTAAACATTAAACAAACAGCAATTTTAGTAGGAATTTCATCGGGGAGAGCATTTACAATTTCAAAAAAAACACCTTGGCCTCCGAAAGGTTAGTGCAAGATGGATACCTCATCTATTAACAGAAAAACAAAAACGATTGTGTGTTGAAAGTTGTACAGGTGAAAGGTGACAAAACATGCATACATTTATTTGAACCCCAGAGGAAAACTGATTATAAGATGTGGTTGACTAAAAAGGCAAAACATCCTAGTATAGCAAAGCGATGTTTTATACGCATTTTTCTTGAATAGTGAAGGTCCTGTAAATCAAGTTGCTAGTCCAAAAGGCCGATCAATCTCCGGACATGTATACAGAAATTATGTGCTGAAGAAAGTCAAGAAACAATAAGAAAGAAAGATACCAAAGTCTGGAATTCGCAACAATCGATTTCTTTATGACAACGCCTCACATAACTCCCAAATGGTGAGATCATTTCTGGAAAAAGAAAAGGTACTGTGTTTTGCACCATACTCCCTATTCACCCGACTTGTCTCCCTGTCTTAATTTTAAAAAGCACTTGTCAGGAATTTTGTCCTTGACTGAAATGAAGCAACGTTATTACATAATAAGCGTCATAAGAATGTCTTCTTAATCTCTTTGGACTGCAAATGGTCAAAATCGGCCGAATACTTTGTTATTTTTTTTTTAATCGGGTGCACACAATTTGATTTTAATAACTAGAGTAAAATTCGTGGTAAAACAATGTGCCGGGTCTTCCGTTGGTATCTATACTTATAAATTTAGACTTTTTGCAAATAAACTACAATATGCCTGCACCACAGTAACTGCTTACACCTTTGGTATTCCAACACGTGTGAGATGATGTCCGTAAGCTATGCAGGCAGAATTAAGGCCACGTACAAATATATATTATCCTTTTCAGTTTAGATTTTGCATACCTGCCCGCTCATCTCAATATCAAGCCATGCCATTGGCTTTTTTATCTAAGTTTTTCAGAATTAGTTAAGAACGCACTTAAGAAAAAAATCGGACAAAGAATATACAAAAATGAAAAAAAATTGGTTCAACATATTAAGCATTGTATAATTATAATGTGTAGAGTGTTTATTCCCGCGCTTGCGCGGGGTTTCATCTAGTAAGAAGTTAAATTTGGTAGTTCTTACTGAAAGCAGGCTTTTGAAATCAATAGCTATAAGACGAACAAGAAAAAACTCGAATGATTTTTGGCATGAATTAACAAAATACGAATTTTTCTAACTACAGCTTGATAAAGAAAATCCAAACGATTCCAAGAACGAGTAAACCAAAAAAAAAAAAAAAAAAAAAAAAACCCAAAGAAGTACGACTTTACAGTTTATCGAATTCTTTCTGGTATGAGTAAACTTTAATTTGAACTTTTTACTTTGTTCTTAAAGCTGACATGAATTCATAAAAGCATTTGGTCGCCATATTAGTTTCGATCGCTCCTCAACTGCCCTTTGAGTATATATACCGGTCGAGAAAGTTACGGTCGGTTGCTTTCCGATTGAGGCATTCAGTTTGCACGGACTTCTAAATGCTTGAACAACACATTGTAGTAAAATTTGTTTAACAACGAAGAAAGAAAACATCAATCAATAAAACATAAAATATATTTATTCTTTTAAAGAATTTCCAATGTATTCGCATTATTTTACACAGGTACTGCTGCCTAACTTCGCTTAACTTCGCGTGCACATTGAACACGTGTGTCGTTCATACATTTTGTACATAAATGTACATTAAGTCTGCATCTTTTAGAAGACCCCGGCGGCACTTCATCCAACACAGTAGATAAGTGATTATAAATCAAAGAAAGTCACAACATAACATAACATCGCTTCCATCGGTTTCTACAAAAGCACACAGTTTTTAAAATCCATGCGGTCATTGCACGACCTGCCACAGTGTGTGGTATGCGCATGTGCGATGTTTTAACAGACACAGGAAAACGTTCTACAACTACATGTATCGAGGATTTTTGAAATGCGTGTGCCTGGATATCAGTCTGTCTTGCGTCATCGTTCATTGGATATTCCTTACCAGTACAGTGGTTGTCATAATATTTTTGTTCAAAACGCGTTTCTACAAGTCTTTTCGTCCAAAGTAACGTGTTCGGGTGAATGAATTACCTGAATGCGGTGAAGCATAAATAGTGCTATCGGCCTTATATAGGGGGTTGTAGCGATGAGCAGATCAATAGAAATCGACAACTAATATGGCGGTAGTCGGAAAAATATGTATTTATGAATTCATGTCAGCTTTAACCAACACCGCGGGACAAACATTTTCGGTACAATCTAGTTTTAAACTTCGATATTTTTGCAATGCATCGCTTGATTTCAAAACGGATTTCAGATTTCAGCTAAGCATGATATTGTTTAGGTAGTTAAGGACAAGAAAAATATTTTTGCTTCAATAATTGAAAATAACATAATGTTCAGTAAAGACTTATAATAAAGATACTTTAGAGCCTACCTGGTCCCTTTCTGAAGGGGCCAGCCCCTTTTCCTCGATATCAAATGAAAAGTCTTGTAAATATAAACATATTATTTTCAACAAGTGTTTAGGAATTGGTAACTGTTCAGTTTTAGAGATATCCGAGCAAATGTTTTTTTTTTTTGAAGCCGACCCTTTAACGCCTTACTGGGGCGATAAACCAAACATTTTAATGTAGCATATTGTAAAAGAAACATTTGTTTTTCAAAATATGTCTATATATTGATGATCGAAGTTTTGGACTTCTGGCCGTTTTAGATATGAATATATCTGAACAACTGTGTTTTAGGGACCGACTCTTTAAATTCTTACTGAAGCCGTAAACCAAAAAAAATTAAAGTGGCATATTGTTATTCTAATCAACTTTTCTTCTACATTCCATTTCAATTTATTTCTCCTTTCATAGATATTTATGATCAATGTTTTGGACTTCTGGCGCCTTGAAACCTCTAATTACGTAACGTATGATTATAGTAAGGTGACGTATAGATAAAGAACTGTACAATATACTTTTAATTATTGCAAAGTAAAGAGTTATAATTAAAAGACTTTAGAGCCTTTCTGACCCCTAATTTAAAGGCCACCCCTTTTCTTTTTTAAACAAAATGAAAGCTTGTGTAAATATAAACAGTTTTTGCATTACACGTTTTATCAAAATATTTACATGTTAAAATATATTTTTTTAAAATGTGTTAAAATTTTTGCCAAACAATTGGTGATAATTTTCGAACTCGGGCGGGCTTTGGCGCCCCGTTCATTTTACATAATGTCCAATACAGATCTACAAATATCAGTATTTTTCCTGAAAGATTTACAATTTTATAACTATAAGTTCCGGAGGAGTTACATTGACAAAATGGTCCCTAAGAATTCAAAAAATCTTCAGAATCTTAAACTGAAAGTAAAATTATCAACACAAAATTTGATAATCGCCAGAACAATAAATGCTCTATCAATGCTGTAAATTTGGTGAAAACCGACCGAATAGTTTTAGAGTTATAGCGATCAAAATATGTCAGAGAAAAAAATAATAATATATAACTAAAGCAAAGCGTGTCGCAAAGCAAGGAGTAGGTCTTCTGTTAATGTAAAAAGTAAAAGTTGGCATCTAGAATTAATAGCAATAAGACGAGCAAAATATATCCGAATGCTTCTTGGTAAGACTTACCACAATACGAATCATTCTAAGTATGAACTGACAACAATCCAAATGATTCAAAGAACGAGTTTACAAGCAAATTTCGAATAAGTCCCAGTATGACTCAACTCATGGTAAATTTGTTTACGGTTAACTTTCGTTTGAACTTTTTTTTTCTTCAATAAGACCACGGGATTAAAAGTATGCGGTAAAATTGATTTTTAAACTTCGATATCCGTAAAATACATTTTTACCAGGACCTGAAACAAAATTTCTAGGGAGCATATTATTTTAAACAATCATTGTTCTGAGCAACTTTTCGAATACATTGCTTTTTCAAAATAGTTCTCCCTTTTCAGACAATAATGGTCAAAGATTGGGATATCTGGCCGTTTAAAACCACGAATTCGTAATATATGATTTCATAATTGTACTGTAAAAAAAGAGCTGTCAAAATAAACATTTTTTCTTATATAATAGACAACAAATTATTGTTTATAGTGGAGTGACAATGCCATAAAAATTTGATTTTAATGTACCACCCTACCTCTCGGGTAATTTGTACTATTTTGGAAAGATATGATATCAAGTAATAATTTTCAACTGGTCGTAGAAATTTCTATGGTCAAAATTTAAAAAAAATTAAAGGTCAAAGATCAATGATTGAAATATGACCAAACATATACAAACTGATAAAAAATGAAAAAAAAAATCGCGAACTATTTATCAATTTCAAATTTTTAATAGGTTTTTTTTTGTAAGTTGTATATTTAAAAAATAAAATGGTTTCTTTGGTAATTCATGTGGGATATGAAGGTGGCGACATTGCAGAAAAAAATACATAACCCGCATCATGATGCAAACCGTAGCGCAAACCGTAGCATTCATAAAACAAACCGTACCGTTCACATATTGAACCATAACGTGCAACAAGCGAACTAAAACGAACCGGTAAACGTAAAGTGGCGCGTTACAGGGTCTGTATCCCTTCCCCTTTCACTTTTTACATTTGCCCTGACTTTAGAGTTTGTACAAATTGACTTGAATTAACAACTTTAGATTTGTTGATTTCTTAAGCAAAACGACCACCTGACGGGTACCTGTAAAATGCGAAACGAAATAGAAACGAAACGAAATTTACCGAAACAAAACAAAACCTACCGCAACGAAAAGAAAACCTGCCAAAACGAAACGAAACGAGAAAAATGAAATAAAAAATAAAACGCTCTATAACCATTTTGATTTATAATATATTATAGAGTGTACATTTTAGAAGTAGCGAGTCTCTTTTCATACGCAGTAAAAGATAAAAAAATATTTTGCGCGTTTCTAACGGTGCGCATTTGTAAGTGTGGTTACACTTTTAAATAGTTAATGATCATTTTAGTGCAAAACATACACATTAGACTGTGTTTAAATATAAAACCCAAGTCATCACTTTCGAGTTATTGTAAAATACAATCCACTGGTATGTATACTTGTAAACGAAAAATCAGATTTTAAGACCTGTCCAACACCAAACTATATCAGATCAAGCACTTTTATAAACAGTAAATTAAAAGCGGAAAATAAGCAATTTCTGAAGATACAATACGTTAAAATTGCAACATCAAATTTGATTTAAATCAAAACCATAAAGTTATCGAAAATTCAAATTCAAAATTCAATTATTATCAAATCATTTTATCAATGAAATACAAAGGCTCAGTGATAAAATTCTCAGACGACCGAGCTGCTGCATAATTTCACATCTCTCTCTCTCTCTCTCTCTCTCTCTCTCTCTCTCTCTCTCTCTCTCCCTCTCTGTGTGTCGCTCTGTCTCATTCTTGACTACTAATATAATTTTAATGTAAATAAATTATAGCTATTGACCTCTCGATTTCATTCAAAACCATTTTACCAAAAATAAACAACAAAGCAATAACGTTCTCATTAAATTTTAATATTTCTCCTGCTTAAACATCAACTCCAGTGGAGAGCAACTTTGCTTTTACCTCCGCCGGTATAATTGATAACGACTATTTAGAAATAACTAACATATCTTTCTTAAAGTCTGGGAATTTTAGCCTTAAACAGACGTTTTGCAAATGAAAATAAACATGTTGTCACTTTTTATTTTTCTTTCAAAAAAAAAAAAACGTACTTCAGCTCGCAATATTGTTTAACAACGAGGTTATTTATATTTCCTGGTCTCGATTGTATTTTAGATGATTAAGGGCTAACCATAAGAGAAAGACACAAAAATTAGAGAATACTACGCATATTTTAAAATTAGTATTTTGAAATTATATACCGGTAGTATCCTCGCGCATATTCGCAGCTTGCAGTTGATTAACAGTACATATACGCATGTTTAAGTTAATACATCACTAGAGAAGGGAGCATTTATCGGTGTTTTGATTCTATATTAACAAGTGCTTGAACTATATAAATTTTATATGAAGTAAAAATAGTCCATATGCAGATTACACATTGTATATAATTATATACCTTAATTTGAAAAACATTCTGATAGTTTTTTCGTTTCGTTTCGGTAGGTTTCGTTTCGTTTTCTTTCGTTTTGCTAGGTTTTGTTTCGTTTTGGTAGATTTCGTTTCATTTTGTTTCGTTTCTATTTTGTTTCACATTTTACAGGTACCCACCACCTGACCTCTTGTTATGTATGATGGAGTTATAGAGGTTTTATGTTACTATTTAAAAAAACTAATTCAATAAATGTACATAATTTATGCATCGCTCAATATAAATAAAATGTCAGATATATCCGTCATGGTTTTTGTGTGTACAAATTTTAAAATCAGATTTTCAGGAAAGGAAGAAGGAAGTTTTACCTTCATTTCCACATCCATTGCAAATTTGCTGTTCCTATATGACTGCATACTTTTTGACATTCTCTCCAAGGAAAGCACAAAAATATGTATGTAACTGTGTTTATTTACAAATCATGCTGTACCGTGATACTATCAACGATGTTATCCACTACCTTAAGAATGGTAGTTGAGTCGGCAGAAGTGTGTAATGAGTTAGTTACTTATTTTATATCGGATATTGTCGCGAGGATAGTGTTGTCAATATTACTCGTTTATTTATCAAATTGGCAATATTCATATATTTTTTGTTATATTCTAAGGACTGTCAGTCACTGCTGTAAAGGTCATTTCTGGAATTCGGAAACCAACAAATGTGAGAGTAAGTTTTTAAATGCTCAACTATCAGAAAAAAAGTGTTATCAATACACAGTTGTTTGACAAGCATGTTCGTAATGGATAGGGGATTGGTAAAACCTTTCATTAAACATTCCCTTTCTTACTTTGTAATCCAGAATGTAAGCCAGGATACACTGGAGATTATTGTACAAGAAAATGTCCTTTCCCTTCTTACGGAGACGCATGCCAAAAAAGTTGCAACTGTAGCGTTGACAGATGCGATATGTCCTTGGGCTGTTTAGCTCTGACAACGCTTCCAACGGGTGGGTACTTTAAATTCCATGTTCGAAGTTGTAAATTGATGCAAAATTTCATAGCAAAGCGATAAAAAACCTTAGGACATTTTGTTATTTGCATTGGAAAAAATGTCCTCGTCGGGGTTAATACAATAAAAATTTAGAAATAAATAAACAATCTATTTCAGAACAGTTTTTGGCAGCAACTTTGTTGGGATCGATACAGCCAAAATGAAATCATAGGCTGTGTAGACATTGTTTTTATTATGTGCTTACCTAATTGCTTGTATCCATAATCGAATTGGACAAGAACAAGCATTGGAAATAGCTTCCCTTTTTTTTTTATCCGTCTACATGTATATTAAGTGCAAAACTACAATAGATAATAGAAATTATTCAATAAACGTAAACACAGTTGACAAAACATATAAAAATCGGCAAAAAACATCAAGAAAATGCACAACGCAAAAATCATTCATTGTATTGAAGATATATAGGAGAACGGGTGTACAGGTACATGCATGAATTAAGTAACCGTTCAGAGTAAAGTAAAAATCTAAAAGAAAAATATACTACTGGTAATGCTGTACATAAAGTTAAAGATAAAAACATTTTTAAGCTAAGGCGAATAATTTCAATTACAATTGTCAATAGGTTTTACATGATGTGTCTACCACGCACTTGTTACGATATTTATCAATGAATATCATAGACTGCAAATACTTTGATGTTTTTTATATCTAAAATGAAGGCATCCTGGTTAATAACAATCATTGTATTGTTTTGTATAATAGTTCAACAGGAAAAAGACACATTAAGAATTGTACACGCGTTAATATTTTGGCATCATTTTCTATTTATCATTTACAGTCATCTGAAAGTGATTTGTTTTACAATTTAGATGGAAGCATTTCAATTTAATGTTTCAGGACCCATCATATTTGAATTAATGACATAGAAATGTTATATTAACAGCTGTTGTACATATTTTGTTTATGTTTATAATCAGTTAGGTTTTTTTTATAAATCAATATTAATGATCTGACTCTATTAGTATAGTTCGACCCATGTCTTAATAACGATGGATTAATTACCTTAATCATTGATTTATTTTGGAAGGGCTTTTTACAGTAGAAACCGCCAAACATTCTTCATGATGAATAGAAAGAAATGTCTATTGTGAACACTTAGCAAACACTTTTGATGTCCATATGTAAGGCATTTTCCAGTAAATACATGTAGCTTTCAGTACCCACTTCATATATAGCACTCTGTAAGTAAATTTAGCTCACTTGAACTGAAAACCTATGTGGGCTTTCCTGATCAAAATATGTCCGTAATTTTTTTTATATCGGCATCGTATTTTACTTTTTATTTTATTTATTATCTTTCCTAAAAACGTCTTGACTAGTTTCAATCACTTCGAAAAATTGAATTTTCACGTGAATGTTTTTTAAGTTTGTGAAAGGAAAGGAATATGTCCTTTTAAAAAGGATAGCAAATTTACAGGTCGAAGTTTAATAAAATGTTTGTCACATGATACAATCTTTTTCACATCAAGTCACAGACAGCATATTATGATTTTTTTTTTTACATAATTTGCTTATGGTTTTTAATCTCGTTAAAGTGAGCTTATTACAAACATTGAGAGCCTATGTTTGGTTTAAAAAAAAAAACCGAAAAGACCTTTTTTAAAATGATTAGTATGGCCCAAATTTTTTTTTTCTAAGTACTCGACTATTTGTTGACAAGTTCAATTGTTAGATTTTGCCAATCAGTAAAAATGGAAAAGTGGCAATGCAAATTATCAGGAATCCGGCAAAGCATATAATTAGAAATTACGTGTCTGTAGCGTTTGGAGAATTTCTATAGTGGTTTTCAAACATTGAAAAGCTTTAAAACATATGTTCTTTTGATATAATTAAGAGTACATATTTGTTGGAATAATCACATAACGTTACTTGGACGAATGTTAAAGTTAACGCATAAAACTATACTGTCGGCCATTTCAAAAGGGTGATAGTGGTTCACTGTATTTACTGTATCATAACATGGTTACTTTTTTAGTATACCTCGATAATATTGGCATGAAATATTAAATTTAAATTTAGCTTATGAAACAATTTATTGGAAATTTTAACTTTTAAAACTTTTTGAACACCTAAGACTCACTATAAGTGGCAAATCAATGATAGCAATTTTTTTCCGCAACTAATTGAATCAGATAATTATAATATATTTCTATCCGTCTACTAAAAATTGATATCCCTATTGTTGAGATCGTGTTAAGTGGGTTCTCTTTTTTTATTGCATGTGCTTGGTGTGTACAACGTTCAACAATAGGAAGGCACAACTCGTTAAGGTTTATTTGAAATAAATACGTATTTATTTCATCTCGTTGATATTCATAATGATTCTTTTATATACCTATCTCGAGCATTACATTGTATTCTGAACGGAAGTGTGCATACTATAAATTCAATGTTTTGAGTAAAACTTATCGTTCCTAACATTATTTTTTAATATTTCTAACTTAGAATACCATAGTTCAGTAGACAGAAATCCAACATTTATCAGAAATAAATTTCATCAATGCCCTGTATCATGTCACTTGATCGAATTGATGTTGACAAAACCTGGCATTAAAAGTTTCATTTTCATACTCTGTAATTCAGAATGTATGTCAGGATACACTGGAGAAAACTGTACAGCGCAATGTCCTTATCCTTCTTACGGAAACGCATGTCAAAAAACTTGCAACTGCAGCGATGACAAATGCGATAGGTCCTGGGGATGTAGAACTCTTACAACTCTTACTACGGGTAGGTACTTTGAACTGTTTTGAGCTCAAATTTTCAATTTTGTTCTAAGAAACACCAGTCCGACATAAGCAAATATGACGGTAGCGATGTTTTGTTATTTGTTTTTATAAAATAAATATATGTCTTTTTGTGGGTAAATGTTAGTAAAAATCATAAAGCATCTATTTGAGGACAATCTTTAGGAGCAACTATGCCGAAATCGATACAGCAAAATTCAAACGAAACATTGATCCTTTCTATTAAAATAATCGGCTGCGTAGACATTATTTTATTATGTGCGTACTTGACTGTGTGTATCCATGATCGAACTGGACAAGAAAAAACAATAGACATAGCAACAGTGCGTTCACATGTTCGCGAACGCAGTGCCACGTATGAAAATATTGAGGTTGCTTCCTTTTCTGTCTAAGAAATTATCTGATCTTTCTTATTCTTCTATATTTAGTGTAAAATTAACAATATAGAATCGAAATTTTTAAATAAACATTGACAAGATTGACAGCACATAAAAAATGCAAAACAGGATAAAAATGCACAATATCTTATTAAATCATTTGAATGAAGATAAGTATGAGAGCGTGTGAACAGTATAAATAAAGTAACACCGCTGAGAATAAAGTAGAAATCACTTTAAGAACCTTTATTACACGTTTATTATACTTATTCATAAAGTTGAAGATGAGACAGATTTTTGTGATTTCCGCCGATCACAGTTATGACCGAATAAGGCATCCGGGAAATTTTATTATTTGCACAATACTTTGTTTACTATGCAGTGGAAGCTTCTTTAAAGTAAATCTTGAATTACAATAACATGTAGTGTTAAAAAAAAACAAAACCCAAAATTTTATTCCAATGCGGTTTTCTAGAAATCAAAACATTTATACATTTACATGATTCAAATCACGTTTGTTTCAACATGCATAAGAATTTTAATCGGAAGAACAGTTCGCCTACTAAGAGTAAAGTTTATTCTTTCTTTGCTATATCGAAAAACAACAATACGGTGCGATATATCTTATTTATTATGTTTATTGCATGTTATGCTTTTGCATTACATTATCATCAAGTTGAACAATTATATCACATTCTGATTATTCCTCTAAAAGAAATAGCGAATTATTTCAATTTTAATGAAATTAAGTTTGTTCATAATATGTATACCTTGCCCTAGCATCGTATTAATCAATCTATCATAATTTGTATAAAAAAAACTTTTCCCTCCAACTTTTGTTTGAAATGATACATGATAAAAATAATTTTTCTTACATCAGCTTGTAAAATATTTAACAATAGAATTATCTCGTGACGTAAAAGATGTGATGTTGATTTGTAAAACCACTTCAATCTATCTCAAAAAGAAGAAATTAAACGTGAATCATGTGCTCCAAATTAACAATATGTTGTTTTGAGGTTTTTCATGGATAATTGATTTTAATCGGTTATTTTTTTTATCTGTATTTTCGTTAAGAAAACACATCGCTAACGCATTTTTTTTAAATTTCTTATTTTTATGTACATCATCATAAGTACAATAATGTATAAAGATGAGTACTTAAAAGTTTGTTATCTGTATATTAAATGTATTATGTGTGTTGACATAAATTTAAAGTTACATTATAATAAAACAGTCGTTTCTACCTTTAAACATTAATCTTTCTAAATAATGATGTAGAATTAAATAAAGATAATTTAGTAGGTAAATTAAACGATGAAACCAAATTTAAAAAATCATATGAAAATTAATAGTTGATAGAACACTTTATTTTACAGTTAAATGTACACTACTTGTCTAGGTTTTTTTCCCATAAAATTATTTGTACCCAACTATTAAATTAGCATTGAACGACTTTTTGATACCCAACAATCAGTTATAACTGTTATAGCTAGTTTTCAACGGTAAATCTAGTTTTAATTCTAATATCAATATTTTTGATAACAGAATTATACTTAAAAGAAGAAGACTTATTAATCGGAAAATATCATTTGTCCAGGCTTAAATTTCTAATTGTTTTGTGTGATTTTCAATGCAGAAAATAGAAACTGCAAAATGTACTAATAACTCACCAAATAGTCGTTTTTATTGATGCTGTAAACGTTGATTTGATGTTATGACGAGATGAAAATTTTACGATTTTTCGAAAGGAGAGAATTGACGAGTGTTATTTTTCCCAAAATTTCAATTTCAAGGGAAAATATATCGACTGCACGGTCAGGAGTTACTTTTTTTCTTCCACCCATTGTGGACATGTTGTTCTTTTTATCAATGCATTTATATACTTCCATTAATATTTACCTGAGTTAAAGTATTTTGTTCGATCGTTTTCAATTTTTATTAATATATAGAATATTATAGAACTTAAATTACTTGTCCCATTACGTTTTGATTCCACTGTAATAAACCAACAACCCTGAGTGAAAAGTCAAAGATGTGATGGTTCTGAAATATTTGATGTATTGGAATTTGATACATGTAACAGTTCTAATGGTGCAGATTCTGAAAAGTCATTCTATTTGTAGATGTACATTGTCATGTAAATACTATTTCACATTTTTTTGTATTGTAACTGTGGTGTCGTTATTGCTGATATATATACATGTATGTCATAAAACTATTGATACGCGGGTTTTAGCATTGAAATGATACTGTAAAATCACGTACAGTGTATTACCAATTCAAGATTACGTCTGTCAAAGTTCTGAATGATTGAATTTCAGCCAACGCGTTTTTGTTTGGTTTTTTTTTCATATTCTGCAACTAAAATCAGCAAAAATCAAGTTGAATTGCATATGCTTGGATATCGTTGGATTTTTTTCCCAACAAAATACAGCTCCAATTTAATCGTTCGAGTAGGTAAAGCGTTTGGTTGACTTTATTCCATAGCGTCACGTTCAATTCTGCCAGCTACGTCATGCATAAACAATACTCGCCCCTTAACCACAAACTTTCTTACTGCTTGATTCAGATTAGCGCTGATTGGCTGTTGGTGCAGACTAAATTATGCACGGACAGAACAACAACTTATTAGAGAATGAAAAATTCATCGGGTTACTCGTGACTGTCGGAATTGGGGTATTTTTCGAAATGTATACTTATGACAAAACATACATACGGTTCATATAGCTGTAGCTCTACGAAGAAAATCTGGGTTAGACTATATACTACAGTGCATATGATACTTTCGAAAAACTTGCAATTTACGGCGCACACAAATACGATAGTTTTGAACAGATTAACATTATATCATACCACATTCTTTGCAAATTATCTATTTTAAAAAAATATTCATTAAGTTTACAACTGTTAATAGTTGTCGTTTTACTTGCCCCAAACTTTCTCCTAATTAAGAGACATCGGAAAGCGGATCGTTGTCGTCATTTTCATACGTAAACAAACCGCTCCACTGTATGATAGTGTGTGGAGCTTATGATCGATGGTGCGGAGACAAGTGAAGTAATGACATCTGCGGTAAAATGTATGAGGATATTTTGATATATAAAATTATTATTTACAAAGAATGTGGGAGGGTAACAAGGGAAGAAACAAATCGGACACTTTCCTAGCGAAGATGGCTCAGTTCATACGAACATGTACAGTAAGCAAGTAGGTAACACATGGACATTATACATATATATACATGAAATAAACGCAGAGCATATGCAACTTTATAATCATATTTTCTTAAACGCCATCGTTCCAAACCACGGCCATCATGTACGAACCTCCCCCATCTAGGAGAGAGCTATGCGTACTCTGGACTGTAGCTTGAGACTTTAGTTTAACGTCCACTCAAAATGTGTGTGTGAGAGAGAGAGGGAGTTTTGCTAAAATTTATACACAGGGAGAAAGTCAGTGTTGGGGAAAAATAAACTGTTCTGAGATATCCGTTAGTATTGGCATTGCATAATTAAGCGTGTATAGATACATTTTTGTAACTCCGCCTAAGAAAACAAGCTGACAAATGCAAAAGTTTTTTTTTAAACCGGCAGCTTGTATTGTTTATGCTTGACGTCGCTTACAGAGTTAATCGTGACGCTTTTGGAAAAAGCCAAACAAAGCGGTTCTGATAATGTTGTTGATACATTCATACCAAATTGCAATAAATATATGATTATAAGAAAACATCTTTTAAAAAAAAAAAATTCTTTGACGTGTATTCTTTTCAATGTTTTTAAACTAGTTGTGAATTCAAAATAAATGTACAAATTACTGTACTCATATTTTTTTAAATGTGTTTTTGTCTATGCGGCCGTGTAACTGGGTTATAAACTCTTAATTTACATTTAGATATCGATGATGAAATTAAATATGAGATAAGACAATTACTGCTATTAAAGTGTATTATGTCCGTTAAAGTTAACTTGCTTTGAGGCGATCAAATCAATGATTTGCTGCAAATATCTAGGAAATGCACAGAATTTATATACATACAATCGCACTCGATAAAAACGACAAGTCAAATGGCATGTTTATTGTCCAACTATTTTTAGAATAAAGAACTTACCAACACCACTTTAAAGGCACCGTATAAGGAATTTGATCATGGTTTGTGTCGCTTATGATTGTACATGTTTAGTTATAAAAAAAAAACAAAAAACGCTTGCCCTTTTAAATACCCTGCAATAGCTAATGCTTATCATCTCTGCTACTTTCTGCATTCAACAGCATTTAGATTACTTTGGCGATTATTTTTAATTGCAACAAATAAGATAATCATGTTTAAATCCATATTTTATAGAAAAGTAATTGATAATTGGAGTTAGTGTACATATACAATGATTTACATATGATGTACATATACAATGATTTAATTGTTTAGATTTCTTGGGAACTTTTTGTAGAGAAAAATTAACACACACACACATATATATGTGTATATATATATATATATATATATATATATATATATATATATATATATCTTTGCTTTTAGTTGTACTGTATGCCAATGTTTCAAGCTTACTCAAACTCTATGTATACGTGTATACGTGTAGCAGCACCTGTTGTGTCGTTATTGACTGATATATATTGTTCACTTATTTACAACCCAATTTTTACTTCAGCAAAACAAATTAATAGGATGTTAAAGTTGAACATATGGAGCACAGCAAAATCGATAATGTATCTCGTCCTATGCGTTATGTGAAACCTCAACATATTTAACTGTTTGATAGTATCAATTTGTTTTGGTATGAGTTTTATAAATGTGTCAGAATCGTTCTAGAAACAATTATAAATGTTAGATTGTTACTCTCAAACGTCACTAAAAACCGTGTTTTATATGTTGTATCAATGTCCTTAACCATATATAGAAAAGTCTTGATCGCTCTTATTTTTAAAAACTTACTACAACCATATCAAAACACAAATCTTTAACAAAGCTAGCAAATTCTTTTGCCAATATAAATTAATACAATTTGGATATCATTATGTTATTGAATTGAAATAATTATATACGTTTGCAAAGCAAATATACGTACTATTTTAATTTTTCAAGACAGCGAAATACCTGTATGTTAATTCTAAGATGAACACATTAAAATATATGAATATTTACAATAATATCAGTCTAATTACACCTAGTTGCATTGCATTAACATTTCTGGAAGTAATCATGAGCAATTCATATCCACAGAGTTATATATTGCATTTATTACTAGATACAGGCTTTCTGCATTTACGTAAAAATAATGGTTACATTATAAATCTGAACATTTTTGAATTTTGAACTTTTAAAAATTTTACAGCAACATGTACAAGCGTATGCCCATTTTTATCATATAATAAAATAAAAAGATAAAAAAGAAAGTATTGGATCCACAAATTTCTCACTAACTAAGGAATAAGAAATCATTCATTGAGTATTATGAGGTGATAATTTTGGTCGGGGCGTGATCAAATCCAATGAAGTCTGAAGGGCTTTATAATAGATTTTATCACACTTCGTCCAAAATTACCAAATTATCACCAATTATCACCTCATAATATTTAAACAATGATTTTTTATTACTTATATGTGTATAATTTAAAGCAATATGTACGATTAAATAATGAAATTTTGACATGTTTATCTGATTTTCATTTACTTTAATTATCAAATCCCCGTTTGCGTCCAAACAATACGTCATGTCAATTTATTGGACTCTACAATACAGAATCGATTCGTAGTGTTATCACAGACAGAGGCACTAAAAATGTAAAAATTAAAGAATTAAGAAAGCCAGACAATTCACTCGTATATATTAAATTGAAATACGCAGTTTCATTTTGATTTCTGTTTCCCTCCCTTCATATTGATCCTCACAGACACACGACGACTCTTGAATTATTTAATGATTATTATACTGAATTTGCAGTTGAGGAAACACTCAAATGCTTTATGTAATTATAAAGCTCTCTTTAATTTTATTTCAAAGTTCATTATATTGAACATACAATTAATGCTGTTTTTTTATAATCCGAATGAACAGCAACTATGCTTGTTATTTTTTATCTTTATATTTTAAAACGTTTTGCTATTATAACATTAAGTCATTGGTAGTATGGGACACCTGTCGATATTAATGTGGATAAAAGTACATTAAAAAACAACTTTAATCGTTTTAGATCTAGATTTTTCAAATTCTACAATATCTGACCGAAAACTATGATTTTAAATTTTGGAGAAGGTAAAAATTATCAATGGGCTTCAAATCGAAACTTTCATCATGTTGGTGAATTTTCCATTCTTCAAATACATGTAACTATAACGAATCATACGGATATTGCCAAACACATAATTTGACAATGAAGAATAGCGAAAACAAAACAAAACAAAAAACAAAAACAAAATACTTAATATGAAATCAACACAAGCTATTGCAGAACGTTATTCGTGACTTTTTTCTTCATTTGAACACTTTTATGGGTTAGAAAGAATATAAATGAAATATATTTCTAAAAGACTAGTGTTGAAGCTCAATGATATGACATTGAGTCACATTAAGTAATTTATTTTTTACCAAAAAATGAACCAGTGTAGAGGAAAGATTACTATAATTCAAAACATGGAGAAAATTTAACATTGCTAGTATAAGATTTAGATTTAAAAGTAAAACCATTGAGTGAAATAATACACGTTCGATCACCCTATCTGATAATAGAATTTTAAAACATCTTCCTTTCTAAAAGGATGAAAATTAAGTATTAGAGAACATGTTCAATCTTATCCCATTTCTGCTTTTATCATACACTTTTTAATCTAAATTCAATTATAATAAAGTTCAATCGTCAATTATAATACTTGTATGAACGGAAATGCGTATTGATTTTGATGCACATGCCAAAATACTTAGAATGCAAATTATATTTTAGACTATATTGATAAGTGTTATATATGCTGTTTAACATGAGCATCCTGGGGTTTTTTCCGCAATCAACAAGTGCAAATTCTATTTTTCAATACTAATGACTTTTTATTTTATTTATTATTTACATGTGTGTCTTGTGAATATAATTTAAAATTTCGATAAAATTATACATAATATATCCATTTTTATCAGTAAATGTTTTCGTATTATGATTTATTTTGATAATATATTTATCTTTGGTGATTAATATGTACTGTTATACTTATCCTTATTAATTGATGACGTCAGTTTAATGCTTAAAACCGTGGTGGTGACATACTAAAAGAAAAAAACCCCAGGTGCACTATATCAAACATTAAGGTGAATTCTGATGTTCCACGAAAACGTAATTAGCATTTGTCCCACTGTATCATTTTCTGCCATTTTCAGTTATATCCGAAAATCACATTTTATACAGCTATGTGTAATGTCATTGTCATATTTTCTAAAGAAAGAAATGAAAAAAAAAATAATTTAAAGGAGTACCCAGTGTCATTACCTCTATATCATTAATCTTCTGCAGATTTTTCTTAGACGTGTTTGATGTGTTTTGTTTAAAGAAATTGCAATGTAGATTACTAATATTTTGAACACCTTGCAATGTATAGTACCGTTATGACATAAACCTTATATTTCGTTCAAAGTCGTTGCGAAAAAGACTTATTACGGGAGAGATATCGTGACAATCCGTTTTGTTTTTTTTTTTTTGGTTTTCATATACATGTAACCAGGTTTTAAGGTTTAAACCTAGTTTTGAGTTCATGTTCTAATATTTGTTGTTTTACATAACAATATATTAGATTTGAGGCAGTGTTTTTTAAATTAATTAATATGCACCTAGACGATAGCAACTGAAGTGTCTCTAGTTCTATAAAAGAACTACCTCCCCAAATTTATTTATAGAAAGTGACATACATATAAATTCTAACCAGGCATGGGGTAATCGTAATCGAGTAATCGTAATCGGTTGTAATGATTATTCTTTTTTAAGTAATCGACAGTAATCTATAATCAAAAAGGTTTTCGATTTACTTGCAATCGTAAATAAATAAATAAAATTAAAAAAAAATTAAAGTAGGTCCTTGCTGTTTAATTTACAAATATGTGTTGAGAAAAAAGTCGATGCTTGCCCATTTAAATTGTAGCTTAGTCTCGAAATAGGGTACAATGACGTGTCTAGGCACCCAGGGAAACAATAACTGCATGGTGATTAGTTTGCCATGTAAATTAAATATATGGTATATCTGTTTGTACATTAAAACTTTTTTAGGTGTGCAATTTTTTCATTGTCGCTCTCTGTAATCAACAAACAGCAAACAACAAACAAACATGCATTATAATGATATCCTGAAATAAACTGTAACTAATGGAATATTTCTTGAGTCTCGTGTCGTTATAAATGCTTTAGGAAATTCTTTATGTTGAAAATCTTTCTCTATGTCATTTCCGTCATTGATGAACTGTGTCAAATTTGTATACATTACAAAAATTGATTCGCAATGTCTTCAGAGAAAAAGACACTATAATATGTTAATATAACAAGGTTATTAACACAAAGTGTATAATGTTAACTTGTCAATCTCTTATGATAATAATTATATACATGTATACTCAACACGGTGTATACAGAACATCATTACATGATTAAATCACCCTGGTAGGAACTGTTCTTGAAAAATGTATTTATACAAAGTAAACTTTGGACAAGTTTTCATTTGTTGCAATCTCTCAATTGATGTCCATTGTCCGTATAAGTTCAACAGAAGAAAAATACGCCTTGTATTAACTTAATGCCAATGACAATGTCAGTGACAAATACAAAAATGTATTGCTTGATTTGTTAGAAATAAAAAACGTAAAAGTTTAACTTTTGTATTCCGGTAAAATATTCATATATATTTGTGTTCAATTGGAACGTTTATATGATATTCATGTAAAGGAAAACAATGGAATGTATGCTTTTAATTTAGGTAAATGTAGTAGGATCATGTTTCATAAATGTAATGTTTAAGACATAAATGTTGAAAATTTCAACCAAAGTCATCGCAAATAATAGAACTAATTATTTTGCGTTGGTCTTTCTCAGTATTGGATTTATACTTTTAATTTGTTAAACTATGAAAAATTCAATTAGATTTCATTTTAATTTCTTGAATTGATTTTTATTCGATTTCAAATATCAAAGAAGTTTACATTAAGACCAAGAAATGTTATTTACTGAACATGATATGAAAATTACTCTTCATGTAATATTAACGTGAAATTATTAAAAAGTCACCCAGATAAAGGAAATAAAATCATTGCAAAAGTATCTAATCTCAAGAGATCTTAAGGTATCTTGTGACAATCGTGTTAATCGGAGAAAAATGTCTGACAGTCAATTGTTTTTCTACGATAAATACGATAAAATTTCAATCGTGATCATTAGTAATCATCGTATCAAATCGCGCATTAGATCGTTACCATTTGAAGCTCAGTATATTGTATATAATCGTGCCCTGCAATCAAGACCATATGGTCAATCAAAAACTACGCTACGTTCAGTTGCAATGTGTCTATATGGTCAGTTGGGATGTATAAAATATACGTCGCGGTTTAATCAAATCTCAAATCGTGACAACCTGTCATGTTGATCGTGAAAAGAATTGTTTTTGTTATCATTCCCTATCACAACAAAGCACATCGATTCGTGATGAACCTATCATACATGTAGCTTTTTCTAACTTATTTATAGGTATACAAATGTCTTAAATCGGGAATTCATGTCGCGATATTGAAATCAGATCGAGATCCAATCCGGAATTCTACCTGGGCAATCTTATCAATACTTAAGTCCATATCTGAATGGGCAATGAGATCTTAAAGATGGCGACAGCTATATATATTTCTATCGTAATCTTACCGTTTTAAAGATCTACACATCGCATTAGGACGTACACGTATCGACTCGCATCACCTCGTATCTAAGCCTACAATTATGAACAAGTTGCACAATTAGCTACGATTTGTCAATCGTAGTGTTTGTAATAGATTGCACGACAGTGGGAACCTAGCATATGGTAAGTTTCCACTGTCGTGCAATGTACGATTTGTATGTTTGGATACGAGTTTTTTGCGAGTCGGCGCCCTCTTATGCGATTGCTTAAGCATTGAAACGGTAAAATCACGATAACTATATTTCCTTGCCCGTTTAGGTAAGATATATACGTTTTGATAAGATTGTTGAGGATAAATTCCTAATCAGAGCTAAATCTAGCCCAAAGATATCGACACGAGTCCCCTTTTGCGGACAGCTGTGTACCAGCAGATAGGTCCATATACGTTTCGATACGTTTTTCATGAGCCGGTTTGCTCTGTTGCGATATGGTACGATAATGATGGCGATTCTTTTCGCTACTACTATAGAATCCCGGCGGATAAAACTACACAGCCCGACTGACCATATTGAAACATACCAGCTGAACACAGCGCATCGTGATATTTGTTTTGTCCAAGATTGATCCTGATCATTTAAAGGTCCGATTTAAAGACCCAATTATATGCAACATCTGTCTCTTGGTAACGATGTATTGCAATCAGATCCGATGATAACGATTGAAAATTAATTGTGTTAATCAAAGAACATTTTTGACGTTTAAACAAATTTCTACCTAAACACGATTGTCACAAAGTTAACATACCTCAAGTTGTGTTGAGACTGGATACTTTTACTACAATTAGTCGACAATAAAGACATGCAAATATAGACCGCGCTGCGAAACGTGATCATTTGAAAGTAGAATTACCGATGTACCGCCTCAAATACTGACGTAACCATTTTACTTTGAGTTAACACTTCAACTTGTAACAAAACACGCTTTACAATTGTTTAAAATTGTGTCTTTGCCAAACTATTTATTGGGTAAAATTCAAAATAATTAGCAAATTAGAATACATTTTTGTATGGAAAATGTTATTTGAAAAGTACTTTTATTTGAGATTTTCAGTTTTTATGGTGATTTTAACTTTTTATTACTGACTTTGGGCCGTATGTCGAATTTATGATTTAGTATGCCTTTATTTTACCACTTTAATTTTATACAATACATGTATGTGTTATCATAGCAATTGTTATTACAAATTATTTTACTATTTGTGGCACAAGTTTTATTTCCTTTGTCTTCCAAAAACTGAATAACGCCACTTGTTTACCCAGTTTTGGGACAATCCTCATAGTTAACCAAATCTACAACAAGTAATTTACAAACTAGAGTTAAAGTCTCTGTGTCAATTTTAATTGTTAAATGCATATGCTTTGTATAATTTATTCCTTTAGTTTTCCTCAGGGGAACTCACATGGCTCACTTAATTTGATTATATCACATATCTAATAATCTCACTGTTGTTAAGACTTATGATCTGACTTCTTTTACGACCTTTAATTTCGTCTGGGGTTTTTTTGGTCAAAAATGAACGACAATATTCTCGCAAACATTTTTTTTTGTATTGACACTCCTACCCAAATTATCAATATCACAAACATGCGATTGTTAATGATAACAGAACCGACTTTTTTATACGCTGGACAGCTGTCTAGTTTAAACATTAGTTGTTCAAGCAGTTGTTTGCTTTGTTTCCCTCTCTTCACATTGATTTTCACACGGCGACATATTAATGCTGAATTTGACCATGACTTTGAACTTTAATTAATGGAAGCAGCTAAATGGAAATTATGGTTATTTAAAACTTTAAATATGTTTAGATTTGAGAGAATACAACATTTATAGTTATGATATACCATCTTCTTAAATAAATGACAAATTAGTATCACAACTTGTGAAACTTAACTTTCTCTCTTAGTACACCAAGTGGTTTTTTAAGATAAATATCTATATCTATATATTGATAAAACAGAATATTACCATCCAAATTAAACAACTGTTTCCTGTTAGCGCTTTCAGTCATGTCGGAACTTATTCAGCGTTATACAATTAGCCTTTATTACTTATTAGTAAGTGTACATTCAGGTATATTAACATTAACTATAAACGGCCATTTGTATGTCAAGAACAAACAAACAACACATGGCAAAATACACAAGAAATTTGATATATTATGCTTTTGTAATTTCATTGATCCCTTATCGTGATGATCAACAAGCAATTGATGTAAGCGTCCAAAAAAAAGTCCAGATACCAATTGTTTATTTAGAAAATCCAATTTATGGCAAACATATGTCAATTACAAATGAAAAAAATCCAAGCTACTGTATCTATGCATGTCATTTGTGTGTGAAACAGCGTATAATTATATTGTTATTAATTGCGTTAATCACAGAATATTTGTATGAATAAACAAATGATGGACCTTTCTACTAGAGTGTTCAACATGTTATATAAAATCTCAATAAAAAACTAGTTTTTAGGTCTTTCCACCTTTCAGGTGAAAGACCTCTTGTTTTCTTCATGTTTTTTATTAGGTCTTTCCACCTTTCAGGTGAAAGACCTCTTGTTTTCTTTATGTTTTTTTATTTAGGTCTTTCCACCTTTCAGGTGAAAGACCTTTTGTATTTCTTATGTTTTTTATTATTATTTTTCTCCTCTATTTTCCACGGGAAAACTTTTTTTTTTCAAGAGATATTGAAACAATTTTTTCTTTATGTGATTAAAAATTAAAAGTTATGATACCAAATGACCCTGTGCCAAATGACCCCAAGAACTTAAAAAGTTATTGCCCTTGTATACGAAAAGCTTGTTATCGCTACTCCTCTGAAACCATAAGAAATAGAGACTTGGAACTTTTACCAATGTCTCTAGTACACTTAGAGGGTTCTTCAATCTTCTAATACCCAAAGGATCCGAGATCCCCTTCTATTAGTTATTGCCCCTGAAAGTATTTAAATTTCCATAAAATCACTTCCAACTTTTTTATTATTTATCATAGAGACTTCGGACCACTTGGGATGGAAGCATCTACCTTGGCCGAACAAAATGACATAAAGGCCAAAGAACAAGGTCATTTGAAAATCTTTAAATTAATGTGTTTTTATATCTCTTCTGTTAAGGGTGGTAGAGAAAAACTTTTTCATGGATGTAGTAGGACATCTTAAGACATTTTAAAATAAAGCCCCTTAGCTCATACGTTTGAATAATTACAGAGTCATTGCCCCTATTGTATGAAATGCTTGTTATCGCTACTCCTCTAAAACCATAAGAGATAGAGACTTGGAACTTTTACCAATGTCTTCAGTACACTTTGAGGGTTCTTCAATCTATTCATACCGAAAGGATCTGAGGCCCCCTTCTAGTAGTTATTGCCCCTGAAAGTATTTCAATTTCTATAAAATCACTTCTAAATGTTTTATTATTAATCGTAGAGACTTCGGACCACTTGGGATGGGAGCGTCTACCTTGGCCAAACAAAATGACATAGAGGTGAAAGGTCAAGGTCATTTGGAAATCTATTAATTAATGGGCTTTTAGATTTCTTTTGTTTAGGGTGGTACAAAAAACTTTTTCATGGATGTAGTACTACTTCTTGAGACATTTGAAAATTTAACCATTCAGCCCCTACCTTGAAACAATTGTAGAGTTATTGCCCCTATTATACAAAATGCTTGTTATCGCTTCTTCTAATAAACCATAAGAGGTAGAGACTTGAAACTTTTACTAATGTATTCAGTACATTTAGGTGCTCCTTCAATGTATTCATACCGAAAGGGCCCGTGTCCTCCTTTTAGCAGTTATCGCCCCTGAAAGTTTCTTTATTTTGTTAAAAACACTAACAACTTTTGAACCTTACATCGTAGGGCCATCAGACCACTTCAAATTGAAATGTTGACCTTTACCAGTCATAATTGATATAAAGGTCAAAGGTCAAGGTCAACATTTTTTTTTTTTACATATTTAAGTTTTTGACTTTCTTTCATTATTTAACGAAGAGAAAATGTTTTATTAATTATATTGAAACAAAACATAAAAAATAATGAGGTGGAAAGACCTCTAATTGTTCGAGAACAATTAGTCTACTAGTCTTCTTCTTCTTCTTTTTTTCTATTTAGCTCGGAGTGATTTTTTTGTTATTAGGGTTATCCTAACAAATTAAACTTTATGTAATTGGTCATTAAAAGTTATTGTACCAATTGACGCTGTGTCAAAAGACTCCCAGAACTTACAGAGTTATTGCCCTTTGAGAAGGAAATGCTTGTTATCACTACTCCTCTAAAACCATAAGAGATAGATACTTGGAACTTTTACCAATGTCTTTAGTACACTTAGAGGGTTATTCAATCTATTCATACCAAAAGGATCTGAGGCCCCCTTGTAGCAGTTATTGCCCCTGAAAGTATTTAAATTTTCATAAAATCACTTCCAACTTTTTTATTATTTATCATAAAGAAGTCGGACCACTTGGAATGGGAGCGTCTACCTTGGCCAAACAAAATGACATAAAGGTCAAAGGTCAAGGTCATTTGGAAATCTGTTAATTAATGATTTTTTGGATCTCTTTTGTTTAGGGTGGTAGAGAAAAACTTTTTCATGGATGTAGTAGGACATCTTAAGACATTTTAAAATATAGCCCCTTGGCTCATACCTTTGAATAATTACAGAGTTATTGCCCCTATTGTACAAAATGCTTGTTATCGCTACTCCTCTGAAACCATAAGAGATAGAGATTTGGACTTTTTACCAATGTCTTCAGTACACTTAGAGGGTTCTTCAATCTATTCATACCAAAATAATCTGACGCCCCCTTCTAACAGTTATTGCCCCTGAAAGTATTTATATTTCCATTAAATCACTTTCAACTTTTTTATTATTTATGATAAAGACGTCGGACCACTTGGAATGGGAGCGTTTACCTTGGCCGAACAAAATGACATAAAGGTCAAAGGTCAATGTCATTTGGAAATCTGTTAAATAATGAATTATCATATCATTTGATACAGATACAGGGTTTCAATAGCTTGCTGGATTGCGCAATAAGGTATTCAATTAGGTCAGCCAGGTATCACATCAAGTCCTGTGGTTACTCAAGTGGAAATTGTTTTTACAGTTAACCCATTCATATTGTACAAAGACAGCTAGCCTCTAGAACACGCTCTTCTATTGTTAGGTTTCCTGTTTATATGCTTGTGTAAAGAATATTCACTTGGCGAGCACATCAATTTTGTTCATAGTAAATGGGAAAAAATTCAGAAAAAGTAATTCAAAATATATCTACGATAAACAACGGAATTCTTAAAGCAATCATGGCTTGAAATACAAAATAATCTCTTAAAAATCATTTATGGCTTTGCAGTATTCTCATTTTCTAGTACAACATATCACACAGGTATACTATTTTTGTATACCTTACTGAGCAATCTAGCAATTTATTAAAAAAAATAATAGGGTGGAAAGACCTGTGATTGTTTAAGAACAATTAGTCTACTAGTTAGGTCTTTCCACCTTTCAGGTGAAAGACCTCTTGTTTTCTTTATGTTTTTTATTCTTCTTTTTTTCTATTTAGCTCGGGATGACTTTTTTGTTATTAGAGTTATCCAAACAATTTAAACTTTATGTAAATGGTCATTAAAAGTTATGGTACCAATTGACCCTATGTCAAAAAACTCCCAGAACTTACAGAGTTATTGCCCTTTGAGAAGGAAATGCTTGTTATCGCTACTCCTCTAAAACCATAAGAGATAGAGATTTGGAACTTTTACCAATGTCTTCATTACACTTAGAGGGTTCTTCAATCTATTCATACCAAAAGGATCTGAGGCCCCCTTGTAGTAGTTATTGCCCCTGAAAGTATTTAAATTTCCATAAAATCACTTCCAAATTTTTTATTATTTATCATAGAGACTGCGGACCACTTGGGATGGAAGCGTCTACCTTGGCCGAACAAAATGACATAAAGGTCAAAGGTCAAGGTCATTTGAGAAGCTGTTAATTAATGAGTTTTTATATCTCTTTTGTTTAGGGTGGTAGAGAAAAACTTTTTCATGGATGTAGTAGGACATCTTAAGACATTTAAAAATATAGCCCCTTGGCTCATACCTTTGAATAATTACAGAGTTATTGCCCCTTTTGTACGAAATGCTTGTTATCGCTACTCCTCTGAAACAATAAGAGATAGAGATTTGGAAATTTTACCAATGCCTTCAGTACACTTAGATGGTTCTTCAATCTATTCATACCGAAAGGATCTGAGGCCCCCTTCCAGCAGTTATTGCCCCTGAAAGTATTGGAATTTCAGTAAAATCGCTTCCAACTCTTTTACTATCTATCATAGAGACTTCAAACCACTTGGGTTGGGAGCGTCTACCTTGGCCAAACAAAATGATATAAAGGTCAAAGGTCAAAGTCATTTGGAAATCTGTTAATTAATGAATTTTAATCTCTTTTGAAATACAGAATTATAGTAAGGGTTTCAATAGCTTGCTGGATTGCGCAATAAGATATTCAATTAGGTCAGCCAGGTATCATATCAAGTCCTGTGGTTACTCAAGTGGAAATTGTTTTTACAGTGAACCCATTCATATTGTACAAAGATAGCTAGCCTCTAGAACACGCTCTTCTATTGTTAGGTTCTC
>WFKH01011925.1:341664-371638 GCA_016163765.1 Magallana hongkongensis | reverse complement strand
CCCCCCCCCCCCCAAAAAAAATGGAATTATAAAAAAAAATGTATATCATTTTTTTTTTAATAAAGTAGATTACTTATGGAAATAGTAAAGACTGGCATAACTATTTTTATCTAAATGTAATTTTCAAATCTAAGTTTCAAAAATTCAATATTATAGCACTTTTTTATATTACCAGTCTTTACTAAGGTTTCCGGTCGTCGCACATGGTTGACTAATTAACATTGAATTCTTAACAATTTATCAATATTCACTTAGCTGTCAATTTGTTTTTTAATTTTTTTAAAACTATCGTTCTAAATGCATTCTTCAAATTACAAGAATATCTAAATTATTTGTCTAATATTCATTATTTTTGACAATCTAAAACAGGTAACGAAAAGAATGTCATTCAAACGAGAGAAAAGTACATCGGAGATAATTTTCTGTAATTAAAAAAAACCCATTTCCCCTAACATCTGTTGTTAAATTAAAAACACAAAAAAAAAAACAACAATAAATGACATTCTTACCAATAACGATATCCTAAAGACTTAGCTATTGAGGTAACTTTTAGAACTCTATAAAACGAAAAAAATATTGATAAAAGTATGCATTCTCGGAGTTATCGTGAACAGTTCAATCTAAAAACGAATATCGGCTTAACTTGTTGAATTGAATATATAGCTAATTTGTTAAACTTCCTTTTTCTATTTGGACCGTTCAAAAGATAGATACCTGGGTTTCTTGTTTTATGGTTTCTTTTTTCTGGTTGTTTTTTTTTAATATATTAGACTTTCAAAAATAAATAATTGTTAAGAGTCAAAAAGAATACACAAACCTTACATTACATTGACAAAAATGAATATGTATATTATTATGTATTACCGTCACTTTTGTACAGACACCGTAAGGCAAATTTAAAAGGATTCACAGCATATCAAACGTAACATATTAAGCAATATAGTGAACGTATGCTTGACCAAAAATAAAGTTTAACTTTCTATCATATGTTGATTGTTATAATTAAAATCCCTAATGTCTGCACTAGCAATGACCAGGTAGGAGTATGTTAGGAATAAATCAGAGTTTTGTTGATAATAAGATATGAATTTGAGTAAGTTTATTTACTGACCACTAACAAATCCAAATTAGCATTTTAGAGATCTAACTATCTAAAGTTTATGTTTTCATGAACGTAACAATATTTGATGTAAAGTAAGCAAGTAAACCCTTCATATCATTGCCGAAAACTAGAAGTACATGTGACTGTCTGATGACCTGAACAAAAATTACATTATCAAATTTAACTTCCAAAATACTTTATATTTATATTGGCATGATACAACACCGAAATAAGACCTGTAACAAAACGCACCTTGCTGTATATGCATGGGGAAAAATGAAGATTATTTAAAAATGCCCATAATCTCCTAGTGAGTCATCTTAACCAGGGTTTTCAAAAAGTGTTCAGCAACAAGAAAGTTGATTATCAAATACTTCTATCACATAAAATGTGCTGTCTTTATCTGTAAGTAATTACATGTTTCAATTCTTCCTGCATTTCCTGCTTATTGTGAAATTAGCCTGCATCCTTTCACATGAACGACGGTGCTTCTCCGCAAGTACAATGAAACAAATAAATGGTCATACATGTTCAGGCGATTTGCATGTCGGAGTTGCTTTTCCTTATAGAAATTGAATAAACGGAAGTAACACTTGTTTCTTTTTTTAGTACATAGTACATAAATGTAGTACTTTTAAACTTGTGTCACATTTATGTTTGAATATTAAAGAAGAATTCTTTTTGTTGAACTTTATACAAGTTTCCATCTCCCCACCTGTTTAGTTTTAAACTAAGACCGAGACAAATGTTTCATATTTGGTAATACAATGTACATGTACTTGTGAGAAAAACCCTGTTGTGGGTCAAGGTCAGTGACAAAGGTCAGAAATTCATAATTTTACTTATATGTCAACCCCACCCTCAACTGAAATTGCTTATCAAACTCAATATTTTGATAACTCTTTCAGGGTATATGGAATTTCGCAATTCAGCAGTAACAAAGAAGTGGAACAGTTTCACCTAATCAACATCAGGAACAGTCCCGAACAAATAGAATAGGAGACAGACGATAGTTCTGAATATAATACAGAAAGGCGAGAGAATAATCCTCAACAGTTTTACTCCTGTCTGAATTCATTATGCAAAAAAATATTTGCAAGATGCTACAACCTTGAATGAATACAGCAGCAAATTTGTATGCTGCAAATAAGAACATTTTAGAGAGTCCCATAAGTCATCTCAGGATTTAGTCAGGAACTGTTGATGGTGGAAACTCGCAAGAGCCAACAGAAGAAAAGGATATGATGGTCATGGTCATTGTTAAGATATATTAATCTCATTGAGATGAAGAGCTTTGTATAAAGATATAGGAAAATGTACAAGTTTTTAAGCTAATATATTGGATTTTATCTGTTCACAATAATAGTTTATGGCCAAAAATATCATATTTAAAACTTTAAAGCAAATTTCATTTAATGCCTCACCAATATAATTTCTTGTTCGTCGAAGCCCGCACGCTTGTATTTAAATGAAACTATACAAATAGAATTATTATTATTAATTTCCCGCATCCAGGAAATTCTGCACTGTTTTCTTTTATATTTCCGCTCTATTTTTCGCATTTTAAATAGTTTAAATTTTAAATAGAAACAGGAAGAAAAAAATAATCGTCAGTACAAATTTATTCATGTACCGCTTAAAGATTTTGGCTACAAGAAATAATAATTTTATTATTTAATCGCTCGCCCGCTCGTACCTTTTTTCACTGTATGTCCGACGAACAAAAAATGATATTGGTGTGGCCCTAGTGGATCAAGCCATCTTAAGTCTGATTTAAAGAAAATTCTAAACAATTGTAGTAGATTGTATATTGGTTAACTGAATTATAGATATTTCTGCACCATTTGATGTTTTACACTGAAGCCCTACAGAGGTCAAAGAATTATTTGTCTGGGGTAGGTGGGGGTGTCGGGGGTGTTCAGTTCAAAGAATTAAAAATAAAAATAGATATTGACTTTTCATTAAAAAGCATATCAAAGTTATATCATTAATGATAGCACTGAAGTTCTAGTGAGGAAGATTTATTTTTCCTGCAAATGTATATGTATATATTTATACCTTTGTAAAATATTTGTCCCTTATTCCCAGTGTGACCCAACCTAGGGATGATTTCACACAATGCTCAATGGCCAAATGGTTTTTTAAAAGATTGTTTAAAAATGCCAACAATTTTTTTTTCTCCCATCGTAACTGTAACATTTTTACAGAAAGATGGATGCTGGACAAAAGATGATAAGAAAAGGTCACTTGAGCTAAGCTCAGGTGAGCTATAAAGCAATTGTTGTCAGATGGATAGTTTGCAGATAATTTTATTAATGATAATGAAAAATGTGCAGAAATAGTTCCTGCTTCAGAATCAAATGAATATTTTGATCAAATGACTTGTATCATAATGGTAAATAATGTGTTTGAAAACATTCAGTAAGAGTGCATGTTTAGGAAATTTAGTATTCATCGAATGAAAATTTGAATTCTGTCTGATGTTTTATAATTGAAATTGAAATAAAGAAAAATTGCAAAAAACATTAAACATTTTAGGTTTATCTAAAAATACACAAAATCTTTATTTAGAATTCTCATCACTTATTAAAAATTCCTAGATATGATATGTTAATATATTGTTGAATTACTATATAGCATGTACATGTAATATTTTGAAAGAGAAGTTTAACCTTTTTGCGTTTTTCTCCAATTTCAAATGAATGAAATTTGGAAGAATGTCAGGATTATAATATTATGTTTGTTGATGGTTTTTCTTTTTGTCAAAACTTGTTATAGTACAGTGTATTTGGTATTTGTTTAATGAAAAGAATATACATGCAAAATGAATTAAAATACCAATATTCTATTCAGTACCCCTCATACCCAACCCCCCCCCCCCCCCCCCAAAAAAAAAAAAATAAATAAATTAGAAGGATTCTTTAAAAACTTTACAAATATTTACATTGATATTAATTCATACTTTATTTTTACGCTCAAAAAACAACAGTGAACAACCTCAGAGACATATTTGATTTTTAAATTTTATTGTATATTAGTTTTGTCTTCTACACCTGCAGTATTGTTGCACAACTTCGTAGTAAAAATGTGACAAGTCTAGATGTTGATAAGATACTGAAGAAGATATTTGCCATCAGCCAATTTTTCATATGTTGTACACATTTAATTGGTAAATAATTTGCAACAAAACTTTTGAGAATAAAATTTCCACTTTGAATTCTATTGTTCATTTAAATCTGTATAAAATTGATACTTTTTCCAGAATTGGGCACAATGCCAATTTCATGACCCTTTTGCGCAAAGTCTAAATGAATGTCAGTTGTGATGACAATATGTTTAAGAAGTACTAGCCAGTACCTTTTTAAAAACAATAAAGAATTTGTTTTTATTTCAGTTATACATTTTTATTTTTTCCTCCCAAAAATCACTAAAACAGTGTAATCAGAGTTCTAATTTTGAGCTCTTTGTGCTATTTTTAGTAACAGGCCATGCAGCCTATACCTTTATCACGAGAGCAAAATGAATTTGTAGAAATTCTATACATATATACTAGATATTGCTCATACAATTTGAAGTAAGTCGGAGAACCTAGCTACTGGACCATTTTGCATGGTTTTCTCTGAAACAAGCTCTTAATATATTCAATCGCCTGCAAAATACCACGACTATTATTGGACCAAGATCCAACAGATTGTAGAGGCAGGTCCAAGTGATTTTACTGATACAGTGTAACTGTGACTTAATGATGAACATTCTACACAGCATATTTATTGTCATTGGGTATTTTATTTATTTTTGAAATAAGATTGCATTTTTAAATACTCACCTAAAATGCAACAAATGCTCAGTGCATTACTGAAGCAGAAACAAATTATCTTCAATGTTTTCGTACACTGTACTGTGTTGGGGTAAATTTAATGAAAGCGGCACAAAGTCAGCTGTTGTTTTTTGTCCTGTTCGATCGTAGATGCACACGGCCAGATAAGCATATAAGAAAATAATGTCCAAACAGCCGATAATTTGTATGAAGAGAAGCAACATTTTGCCTGTTACTGATTTACTTTTTCCTAAGGAATCCCCTAAAGTAAATGTTTTTATATTCTGAATTGTGACATTTTTGCTTACATTTGTTTTTAAGTAGGGCAAATTTCCATCTGAAACAAGCGCCAAAGCAACGTAAACAAATTACATGTATTGAACTCATGATTCATTGAGTTTTTACCATTCTGTTTACGGAAAATACACTTGATAATACAAATGACGTACCCGTTGTCAGAGTTGTAAGAGTTGTGAAAGCTTTACAACCTGTCGTCACATCACATGTCTCATAGCTACAGTTACAAACATTTTGACATTTCTCTCCATAATGCGGAAAGGGGCAGCTGATGGTACAATTGAGTCCAATGTATCCTGGCATACATCCTGGAAATAGCGAATTAATTGAAAGTTTAATCAATATCTAGATTTAACTTGTGATACAGGTTGATCGATTAAAATGTATATGATTTCAGAATTATAGTATTGCCGAAACCATGCCCCCTTTTCCCCTTTCTATCCAATAAATCTACATATACATATCTACTTTCGACTTTATCTTTTTAGGCGGAGATCATAAAAAAAGAATACCCCTTTTTCTCTGTTTGATGGTATTCACCTTTTCATTTGAATTAAAATAGTAAACCTTTGATTGAATGTTGGATAATCATTTTGTTCGTTTTTGACAACCTTTCCTCTTATTTTAAGACACACTTTTTAAAGTTTTCATCGTTTCATGTATTTGTATATGTATTTATTGCAACCCCCACCTAACAAAATAACAAAACCAAAATAAAAAATCATGCTTTTGACAACGCCACTGCAAAGAAAAATATTTTCAGAGAAAGAATGAGGTGTGCATTTAAACATATCTTCATGTTCTTATCTTATTTTTTGACAACTAGTATTTTTCATATATAGAAAAGCATTTTCATTCAATATGATGACTTTAAAATCCCACACCACCGTACCCGCACACCCATGGATTTGCATGCATTTAAAGACACCAATTATGCGCTAATCTAGTCATAGCCCGAGTTTTTATGTGTTCTTTACGAATTCATTTTATTCTTTAATACACTTACTTAATACACTTTTATACAGCAAGATCCTTTATGAAATCTCTTTTTGTGTTAAACCTTAAAACATGGATCCGCTCCATCTAATAAATTGTATGTGAAGCGAAAGATTACGTGTTCGCGATTACAAGGTTTTAAATTTGTTCTTGTATAAATTCTGGATTTCTAGGACTTATTTTTGACATATGATTTTTTTTAAACAATGCTATAAAAAAAGGTTCACTTGGAATAAGTAATAAGTTAAGTGTTAATAATATCTAAATAAATGGACAGTTTTCTCCCAAAATCGGTATTAAAGCACAAAAAATTAAGTCCAAAATTTTTATATAGTTGTAAAGATGGTAAATTAAATACAATTGTTTTCCACAAATATATATATATATATATATATATATCATTGATCAAAGTTATTTCTATTAGATTTATTTTCCAACGTTAAGATATTTCAACTTACTTTCGCATTTGTTGTTTTCGAAATTCCTGAAGTAACCCGAACAACATCCATCTATAGTTCTAAACATACAATAGAAATTAGACATAAGCTATAACAATCAACAAAACGACACGTCATTACACCATAATTAATATAAATAATGAACAATATGCTTACTCATTGCACACTTCTTGGGATTGAACAACAAAGCTAAATTTAATAAAAATGAATCCTAATATAATCCAGCTGCACGTAAATCGTAACACGCAATAAAACCCACAAACAAACATAGTTATGTGTTTTCCTTGAAATGAATGCAGCAACAAATACAGTCAGGTTGGAATGACAGGGATGGAATAAGTTTGGTTATGAAGGTAAAACTTCCCTCTTCCTTAATTTACGATTGGAAATGAACATACTAGTTTTCATAAAAACGGATGTTTTTGAGTTTTGACTGAAACCTCTATTAAAACGAATAGTCAATAATTGTAATATTAGCTCGTTCGAAAAATACCCACTGGTCAAAATATTAGCTAATTAAACTGATACACGATTTGCGAATTATTGTAAATTAGGTATAACATCTGCAGTTTAATTCTTGCGGGCGACGGAATATCACCATCGACCGTTTGATAACGATGATATGGAAGTTGACTTTGCTCAAAATTGAATTAGTAAATTGTATGTTGAGCTGAGAAAATTACGACGATCTGTTTTTAATTCAAATCCTTTTTTGGTTTTTGGTTAGTTTATTCATATAACAAAACAAATGTTGAGTGTGTTTCTGGCAACATTGATAAATATTCGCCCCCTTAAGACGATGATATTGCCCTCTGTTTCGCGTTGCAGAATAGTTCGTCCCTTGGGGACTAATATTATCAATGTTGCCCTCAATCTCAGTCAATGTTTGTATAATAAAAGTATATATTTAGTGTAAAATACTACTAAACTTCAAAGTATCATGATCGTCTTCTTCTTCGCAAGTTTGTGTATGCATTCAAGCATGATTGAAGTGGCTAAATTTACACAAAAGAAAACACACTGTATCCCTATGTTTGCTGTGATTAAAACATAGCATATGGCAAAAAAGTGTAGACATTTCATAATTAGGTTTATTATTGATGAACGTGTACAGGTTTCGAACATATGTTCTGTTGGTAAAGCATAATATGAAGGAACTCTTTGAACAGCTGGAAATAATTGTTGGTTTATTACGGAACAAGTCAAGAACTACAGTTTTGATTTCCGTTCGAAGGGTCGTTCTACACTAAACAAATTGATTTCTGTTTCTGCATATCTTTTGGACAACCTTTGAAAGGTGCATCCATTGTCGTCTGTTTTTCCTCCGTAATATAATTAGGTTTTTATATCATAGTCCATGTGTTTTAATTTTTAGTCAACTTATTGTTGTACGATATTAGTTTAAATGATGGTAAAGGAAAACTAACAGCCTGTTCGAAAGTTAAACATATCCTTAAAACTTAAATTCAAGTAAAGTTTAACATTATGTTTCTTATTATATTCTATCTATCCCTTTAAAATAATATTATATATTTTCAAATAGCGTTTACAAACAGTACTATTGTTTAGAGATAAACGTTCTTACTTATACAATATAAGACGTCTTGAATATTAACCGTGAACTTAAAAGTGCCTATATTTTATACTTTCTAATGCATCTCTGATATTAAAAAAGATTATATAAGTCGTATATATTCATATTTATATAAATAGTGATTGGAAAGCAAACTGAAAATTATTTCAGTGTTAAATTTGTTTATAAACTAGTAAGTACACTATGGCTTTTCCTTCTTGGCAAGGATACACTTCAACAATCAAAGTGCAGTATTTCCCCGAAAGTGTGTAACGCTTATTAACCCCCATATATGAAGTGAATTTCACATTTTAATGCAAATTGTAATTGTGGAGGTATAAGCAATGAAACTACTAATAAAATGTATATTTTTATATTGCATCGCACCAGCAGCAAATTAAGATTTTTCATGTCACCCCGATTGCATTTTCACTTGAGAACTGGTTTTTTGTTGAAAATATTCTCAATAAATATGATTTTCAAATAAAATGTTTCCATATAAAAAATGGTGTAGCCTTTACGCGAAACGCTTTATGTATAGCATGCTCTGAAACTATTTTTCATACGAATTTTTTCTCAAATAACACTTATTTGAAATACAAAGCTTAGTTGGCTTTTTTTATTGTTTTTTTTTTATTGAACGACAACTCTTTGCTTGCACTGTATATATGATTTACAATTTTGTCTTTATTAAGGTATTGAAGCCTTTAACAGGGTAGTTTATTGAACATATTTACCTTTTGTAAAAGAAAATATGTATAAGATAATGTTTTTGGATCTCTCTGATTTTGTTTATTATTAATACTTGTTGTTATTACAAAAACATTATTGTTTCAAATGATTTTGTTGTGATACTTATCCAGGGAAGAAAATGTTTAGAGACACATGAGACTGTTTATATATCTGACAAAATGTACAACATTATAAACCATTTTTGTTTAATTATAGCATTAATGTAATCATTGTGTTTTTGATGTCTAACTTTATATTGGTTTCTTAAGTCTAAATAAATAAATGTTATTTATTGTGCAAATGACCCCTAATGTGGTATTAGCCAACTTTTGTGAATGAACCAATCAGAGACGTGTATTATTAACGTGATTCATAATAGCATCATTTGGTTTATTTTGCAGGGAACCAAACTCTTTGATTTTATTTACACAATCACCTGCTCGCCTCCCTAGTTTTACATGTACCATCATCAAAGTTTAAACTGTTTTTTGGTTTTGATAAACAACTTTCAATCTTCATTTTGATATACTGTGTATAGGGTTATTTCCCCCCGCGTATTTTTCGCCCTTCCACACTTGAAAACAGTTTCGTCCCGTCTTGAATTCGCCAAAAAATACAGATGTGGTTATGGATAAATACAATTAACATTGGAATTCGCCCAGTCCTGAGGCCAAAAATAAAACGGGGGCAACTAATTTCCAATATACAGTATAAAAAATGTGTTTAACATCATGTTTTTCGTTGAACTGTACAGTTTGGGCATCTGTTATATTTTTAACGCCAAGTTTTTGCTTGTATTGTAAAGTTAATGTTTTACATGTTTGTTTCTGTTATATCTCTTTTTACAAGCAACAGGGGGGATGATCATACACAATTATTTTTTTATGACAAAAAATAAATTGCATTAGATAAGGTTTAGGATCTCTCAATTTATTGCATAATTACTCATTGTCATTTTAAATCAATGATAAGTTCACATAAATATTGTTTTGTTTTATTTATACCAGAAAAATAAGTTGTAAAGATATATAAAAAAAATTAACATAGCTGAACAACTTGTATAACATAAAATATGTGTAGTACTGAATATCAGGCACCATTGATTGGTACAGAAAAAATGACAAACATACTATCTAATGAAGATTTATATTTTTTTCGTATTTTTAATTTAAAGACTTTTTAAATGACTCAAGTATTTTCTGAGTTTTGACCTACAGTATGGTAATGAACTGGTAATTTATTAGGACAACAATTAATTTGATCAGTCGTTTCAAAATATCGATTATCCATTGATCCAATATGTATATCCAATGATATCCATGTTCAATGATAGTTTTCCTAAATTATTGATGGAAACATATCTTTTTACATTTACCTAAATATTGTTTGTTTCCATTTTTTAGATGAAATACAGTGTTTAAGCAAATTACGTTGTAAATCTATATTTTGTAATAAAAAATATTTAAATTAAAATATTATAATGGTTTTCATTTACATGTATAACCTGATAAAAAAAATACTGTAAAGGAAATCATTATAAAAATTATTTAAAAAAAATAGTTTTATATTTTTGAACTTTTGAAGTTATAGTTAACTGGCTTTTTTTTCTTTTAAACTTGCAGAACATGTTCTGGCTTGCGACTAACTTTTACCGATACTATCCCCTTTCTATCTCTCTCTCGTCAGTGCATTGCCCCGTCATTTTATCAACACATGAAATTACATAAAAGATAAACAAAAAACATTACATCTTGTATCAACTTTCAATGACAAATTTATTTATACATTGGTTGATTTGTAGAGATAAAACAACATTCAATTTTCATAGTTCAGGTACAATGTTTCTATATATTCTTGAGCGATACTTGCGTTTATATTCATGTACAGGAAAAATAATCAAGTGTATAATTTTGAGTTAGGTGCATGTAGTGGGATCATGTTTTATAAATGTAATGTTTATGATATAAATGCTGCAAATTTTTACCAAACTCTTCGCAGAGTAATAAAACTGACATTCTTGCTTTGGTCTTTCTAGGAATTTGATTTATGCTATTAATTTGTTTAACTAGGAAACATTTTGTTAGATTTCATTCTTTTTATTCAATTTCAACCATTAAAAAAACTTTACATTTCTACCAAGTATTGTTATTTACTAAACAAATGTATTCTTGCAATATAAATGAATATGAAACTATTCAAAAAGTCAATCTATTAAAGGAAATGATTATATCATTACACAACTTGCATTTATGATGTGAATTTTGTTTCCTTCTCTTCACATTGATTCCCACTTAAACACATAGATAACTCAATATTGATATTGATAGTTGCGGTAGAGGAAACACTAAAAATAAGTGTTTTATCAGATCTGGGTTATATCTAGTATTTCCTTTCAGAGTTCAGCATAATTGCCAAAAACTAATTTAATGCAGTAATATTTTTATCATCTGAAATACAAAGCAAACAAGTATAAATAAAACTCATGTAACCTATGTTCTATCACAGTTAATACGATAAAGTATAACAGGTATAAAATACTTGTATAAATAAAGAGAATATAACATTTTAAAGCAAGGTCGGCGATTAAGACTTTTATACAATTGTATGACTGTCTGAAAAGCTAACATTGCTGATAATTCGGATGAAGTTCTAACAGTTTTCAAGGTGTCTCGTGGTAATGGTGTTAATCGGAGAAAATTTTTTAACTGTCAAAAACTTGCTACAATCAATACAATTAATTTTCAAATCGTAATCTTTCGTAATCATCGTATCATATTGCATTACACTGTAACCATTTAAAGCTCAGTATATTGTAAATAGGTATGCCCTGTAATCGTGTCAATTGAACACTACGCTGCGTTCAGTTGTGATGTGTCTATATGGACAGTCGTGATTAATGGAAATATACGTCGCGGTCTTATCAAATCTGAAAATGTGACCACCTTCTATCTTGGCCGTAAAAAATCGCCTTCATTATCATTCCTTATCACAACAGAGAACATCAATTCATGATGCACTTATCATACATGTGACGTATACGAACATATTTGTACGTATTTAAGCGTCTCAAATCGTCGACTCCTGTCGTGATATTCAAATCAGATCGAGATCGGGAATTCTACTCAGACAATCTTATTAATACGTATTTTCAAATCTTAATCGACAATGGAATCGTAAAATATTGCGTCAGCTTTATATTTTTAAAACTTTACCGTTTTAAAGATTGTAGGATATTCGTAGTATCGCAAATGTTACTTTGACAGGGGTTTAATCTAACGTGGGTTATGTATTTTGTTTTCAATGCTGGTTGCATAAAGCACAAAAGAAAGCAAACAGTCCCTGAGACGTTCTACCATCCCATTTTTCCGTGCTTTCACCCTGCGCTCACGGTGCGCTGACCGTGCGCTCTCAGTGCGTTCACCGTGCGTTGACTTGCGCTCTCCGCTCCGTTCCCGCTCACCATTCACAAAGCGCTCACCGTTCTTTTACAAAGCGTTCACCACAGTTCACTTTGCGCCCCATTTGCGCTCCGTGTTTGTTCACCGTTCACCGTTCATAAGCGCTCACCAAATTTCCTTCAGCGTGCGCTCACCATTCGTTCAGAGTGCGCTAACCGTTCGCTCAGCGTGCGCTCACCGTTCACTCACCGTTCAAGTTGGAAAGTAGAACATTTCAGGGACCGTATTATTTAAATTTAGACATGCTGTTTAAGAAAATACTTAGATTTTACATATATTCAAAAGTCTAACATTTTTTTGCTTGATCCTAACTATAGAATAATTTTTTTTAATGTTTTCCGATTTGAATGGTTTTTAATTTGTACTTGTACATGACATTTATTTTGGTAGTTTGAATAGTAAAGTCAATGATTTTGTACATCTTTGTGACGACCGAAATTGCTGTCTTCATTGAATACATTGTTACCGTATATATTTTCATGGAAACAAACAAAATGTATTGAAAAAAAAATCTAAACATCATGAATTTAATGCCATTGAGTATATTGAATGCTTTTAAAAAAGTTGCATTTTTAGTTACTCATTGTATGTGCAACCGATGTTCAGTAGGTTACTGAAGCATAAAAAAATCATCTTCAATATTTTCGTACATGGTATTGTGGTGGGGTTAATTTAAAGAAGGCGGCACAAAGTCAGCTGTGTTTTCTTGTCCTGTTCGATCATAGATGCACAACGCCAGATGGGCAGATAAGAAAATTGATAGATGGATATGATAAGAAAATAATGTCCAAACAGCCGATAATTTGTATAAAGAGAAGCAACATTTCGTTTGTTTTGGATGGTGGTGTGTTCGATATACTTGTCCCTAATGATTCCCCTAAAAATAAATATTATAAATTGCAGCATGTTTGCAACGAAATGTTTTACGAAATCACGTACATGTACCCGTTGTGAGAGTCGTGAGAGCTGTACATCCTGTCGACACATCACAAGTCTCGTTGCTGCAATTACACAATTTCTGACAATTCTCTCCATATGACGGAAAAGGACATTGTATTGTACAATTGAATCCGATGTATCCTGGCATACATTCTGAAATTCAAAGTCCATAATAACAATTAGAATAAACTTTTTGTCAGTAATGGTCGATCTCCGTATTTGTCTGGCTAAAAGACAGCAATACAAAATTGTTGTAATGATTATTTATGATAGATGTCGGATTTTAATGTTAAAATATTTCACTTACTCTTGCATTGGTTGTTCTGGGAACTCCAGAAGTAACCTACACAACATCCATCGATAGTCCTTAATGTAAAATAGAAGTTTTAGTTTAAAATGGTATAAACAAATCAACTTTAAACAAAAATGTGCTGCTTTGTTAACTTTGATAAATAAATAATGGACTTACTCAGTGCACGCTTCTTGTGATTAAACAACAAAGCTGAATTTAATTAATATAAATGTTTATGTAATACATCTCCAGCTGCATGTAAATCGTAATAAGCAATGCAGCCCAGAAATAAACATAGCTTGTGCTTATCTCAAAATGAGTGTATAAACTAATACAGTCATACTGGAACAACAGGAATCGATTGAATATGGTAATGAAGGTAAAACTTCCCTCTTCCTTTGTTGACGACTGAAAATAAACACACAAGTATTCGTCAAAACGAGTGTTTTTGAGTTTTGCCTGAATGAGCAAAATCGATGAAGATGGGTTGCTCCGGGGTTTGTTTTAATTTTGTTCAAGCAAGTAGGCCATCTCTAAGTTATGCTGGACCTAGCTTGAAAAAAAAAGTGAATAGAAATTGGTTATAAGGATACTTGCATGTATCTATGAATAAACTCTACAGAATTAAATGTGAACTTTGAACAATATATTTAAGTTGCATTATGCAATGAAAGGATAACAAATATTTTGATGGTTTTAAAAGAGAGAAAATGTGTCCATAGTTGTTGCCATTGACAATTTATATAGTTCTTAATTTGTCATAAATAGATTTTGTTATTGTAACCTGCAAAACAAGCTGGGTATTTAGCAGTTATCTTTGGCGCTATTTACAGTACATTATTTATTTAAAACATGTAACATAAACACTTGTTTCCCTCGGACTGAAATGTCACAGTTTCATTGGTTTAAACATAGCACGTGATTGCCTCATATATATCTATATTTGTTCGATGAGAATTAATATTGGGCAATATGGCCGTCATTGGCCGACGCTTCGCTAACTCATTTTAACATTTCACTGTTTCATAGTATTTAATACAGAAATTGCATACCGTAAGTTCTTAAAGTATTTTGAGTAGTTGCCCTTTGAAATTTTTTAAAATAAGAGTAGTTGCCCTTTGAATATTGACGTCAGATTGTTGTGTCTGGAGAACAAAATGGCAGTGTCGAAATTTGCTCAAATCTATTCAGTGAAAAGGGAGAAAACGTTTAAAATTGAATAGCAATACACCAAAACATTGTAAGTAAACATGGGTGAAGCAAATATTTTTAAACAGTATTTGAAAGGTGAGATTGATAATTTTGAAGAGTTCAAATGACTTAAAATGGAAGAGATGTTACAGGCAACTTGTACATGGCTTTGCGTAGATCATCGCTATTTGTGAATAAATATGTCGCTTGATAGTCCTCGGGAAAACAAAACACTTATTAGGTTAGTTACTGACTCACTACGGAAATATATTTGGTCGATCAATCTCATAGATGGCGAGGCCAAGCGAAGTGAATTTCACATTCTAATGCGAATTGTAATTATGGTAGTATAAACTGGAAAAAAGTACTACATGTATAATTTGTTATTGCATCGCACCAGCAAACATTTCAAATTTTTCATGTTACCCCGATTACTTTTCACCCGATAAATGGATTTTCGTTGAGTATATTATCTATAAAAAATGATTTTCAAATTAAAATATTGCAAACAAAAATGGATTTTAAGCATGTAGCGTTTACGCTGAACGCTTTATGTATAGCATGTTCCATTTTTTTTTTTTTTTTTTTTTTTTTTTGTGGGCATCTGTTTTCTGTTTTGATTTTTTTTTGAGCACCAAATTTTTACTTGTACTGTATATATGTTTTATAAATTGTTCTGTTGTTCCTTACGCTATTTTTGACTGCAACAGGGGAGTTATTATGCAACTTTACTTTGTTTTGTTAAAGAAAGTTTGAATGACACATTTACTATGAAGATTCCATTTTCGTGTATTTTATTATTTGTGTAAAAAAACACGTTTGAAATAAAATAATATTTAAATTCGATAATTATTGTGGTTTTTGTTTTCATTTATAAACTGATAAAAATATAAGGTAAAAAATATCAATATAACAAAAAACTATTACACAAAAAATAAGTTTTACATTTTGTACTTTTAAAGTTATAGTTAAGGAGGCCGACCTTAGTTTTTATTGCGCATGTTTCTGCGCATTCTAGTATAATACAGTGGACTTATACTTATTATGAAATTTGTACGATATCATTTATAAAATTGAACACAATAAACAAAATACAGATAAAAATATTTAGATTTTTAAAGAAAATTTTTATTTTTGTAAACGATTTTTCCGTTGTGGGGTAGGAAAGCGTTGCCATTGCGCTTTTCTGACGTTATGATAAAATGAAGCTTTGTAGGAGTACGTTACAAGAAATAACATTAAAAAAAATTGTACGCCGTTGAAATTCTATACACAGAAAAACGCTATCCTCGGAGACATTTTCCTTATTTTTTGAATGAATCCAGTTTACCAATCTTCATTCGTAATGCTCCAAATAGATAGCAAAAGTTGGTGCATTTAATATTTTGAGATGGTCCCCACTAAAAACCAGATGGTAGAATTTAGTATTTTTTACATATTAGGTTGGAAATGATATTACTAATCATTTATAACAATTTGAGAAAAAAACAAACTATTGTATAGTTTTAATCTGCTTTGAAGTGCGGAAAATGACAGCTTCCTATATACTCCTATAGTAAATGTACCTCTTTTTTGAGATGGTCCCTAAAAAGAACCAGACAGTCGATTTTCTTGAAACTTCGCAGATAAACTAGAATGGGTTTAAATGACATATGATTAAAAAATAAAAGAGTTTTGCTGTTGTAGTTTTCCGCAAAAAAACCCAAATCGGCCTCCTTAAATAGCCTTTTTTCTCCTTTAAAATTTTCAGAACATTTACTGGCTTGCGACCAACTCTTGCCGATACCATCTCTCGTCAGTGCATTGTCAAGCTATTTTATCAACACATAAAATTACATTAAAGATTAACAGAAAATATTACATCAACTTTCAACAACAAATTTATAAATACATTGCTTGATTTGTGAGAAAAAAAAAAAAAAAACATTAAAATTTTATAGTTCCGGTGTAACGAAGAATTTTGACCCGGGTTGAAAATTGACCCGGGGGTCATTTTTCAACGTTGAATATTGAGACCAAAGGTGTTGAATGAAGACCCTAATCCGTTGAAAATTGACCCGCATCGTGGAATTTTGATCATGAAACCGGTTCAAAATTCAATAGCACAGAAGCACAAATTAACGAATCAATATTTATAACTTGAGTTTATTTGATTAAAAACTATCAGTTTGTACATATTTATTCTTTAGATTTACATGTTTACATGTTTCAATTGGGGGGGGGGGGGCAAAAAATGAGACTTCAATGATTATTTTTCGAATTTACATATTATCCCTTTAAATATGTAATAACTATTTTGTTCATAATAAACTTTTCGCGTATAATTGCTGTTTTGTGTGATATCTATTTTTTAAAAAATATGTTTTTTTAAGAATACATTTGTATACATGGTTACACGTGGTTACACGTTAAACTATTCAATTCAGTAAAACTCTTTTTTTTTAAAATTCACTGGATAAGTGTACAAATATAAATAATGAAAAAAATTACAATACGTCATATTGTTTAATTTTGGTTTTACATTCACGAAGTAAATTGAAACTTTGATATTGTTCATTGCAAATGTTCTGGGTGGGTGTAAATACAAAATTTAATGTATGTCATATTGTGATTTTTGTGTTTGCACCCACTGAGTTTGTTAAAACTGTGATTATCTGAATTTGTATTCACACCCATCCAACCGATAACAGTTTACAATATGATGATACGCTAACATGTACTCGTTCATGAACAATGCTGTAGTAACTATATATCTCGAGAGCTGATATTGTTTAGTGTTTTATTTGTGCCGTTAGGATAACTTCGGATGTAACTAAATATAATCAAATCGCTAATTTTTCTAGACATAAACAATTCTGCATCATGGAATCTGTAGCAAGTTAGCAACCTAACTTTTGTACAGGATGACAATAAACTAATTTTGCTTTAATAGTTTCTAAATTGCTTTGATCACAAAAATTTAACATCAATTTACTAACAGTAATTGTTTTCGTCAATAAATTGGTAAATTGCATTTTTTGAATAGAAATATTTAGTAGAAGATTATACAACAGCGTTGGAGTAGATGTTTGACCTTCCTATCACAGGCACGTCAAGAAGTGGTGTTATAAAATGATCTATGGTCATTAGAATATAGTATTACTAGTTTACAGAATATTATTGATATTGTGTGTATATAAGACAAGGGATACTTGAATATTAAATAATTATATATCTGAACATTAACCATATATGATTGTAAGACATATTGTTGGTATGTTCATTCAAATCTACATTAACAAACCTATCACCTTCATTTATATTTGCAGAGATACAAACATAAGAATGAGATTTTCATGATCCAGCCCATTTGAAAAGAACAGTAAATAAAAGGGAACTATATAATAAGTAAATATACATGTATAATACTTAAAAATGTTTAATTATTGTAACTTAAGAGAATCAAAAACGCTTGGGAGCTCTAATATAACTATAAACATGGGAAACAATTTTACAATTTTATTCATATGAAAAATCAGAACTACCATAAAGTATATAGTTAATATGAAAAGGTACACTAATGTCAATAAGTTGTTTAAAAAGTTTGTCTCTTTGTTGAGTGTATCTTGGACATCCAAGAAAAAAATTCACATTTCCTTCAGATTCATACCCACAGTAAAAACATCGACTCTCATCAATTAAAAAATCATTACATAAGTAAGCATTTAAATTACTAGCTTTATTCCGTAACTGATGTAAAATAATATTTTCTTTCCTATTGCCTAAACTGAAGTGTTTGTAAGCTTTTGGTATATTTTGTTTTTAAGTTTTGACTTAAAGATGGAAAAAGTTGATGAAATTTTCGTTTCTGCATGAAGATTATTCCATAATTTACATGTAGACGGAACAAAGCTATTGTAATAAGTAGTCCGATATAGTGGTAGATAGTAAAAAAAGGTCATTCGACCTAAGATTATATGCATGTTCAGTTCGAAAATATGACTGAATTAAATCTAACATGTATTGTGGTGCTAAACTATTTATAATCTTGTAGATTAGAATTAGTTTATGTTTATCCCTTCGAGATTCTTAGGTTTCCAAACCAAGTTCACTATATAAAATGATTTTAGAAGAATTAACTCTCATCCCTGTTACTGTCCTGGTTGCTTCAATTTGTACATGCTTAGGCAATTCGGAGTTTTCCTTCATACAGTTGCCCCGCACAACATCACCATATTCCAGTCTAGGTCTGATAAAAGCCGAACTTTAACATATGTTTCTCTATCAATTGTATGCTTGAGTAATCTTAATCTATTCAACTTTTTGCATGCCTTTTCATATGTGCCATTAATACGTTTAAGATCAACCATCCTCTGACTGTACATGTAGATGCAAGTCTACTTTTTTTTTAAATCGCATGTTTACATTTTTACTGTAGATGGTATATGTTTTTAATTTTGAGAAAATATATAACGTCAGTTGCATGTGTTTCTAATTTACAGGTAAATAATGCAGAAAGTTGGCTGGTGCTTAAAAATAGTTTATCTGACAAGTTTATGAAAAACTATTGTTAAGTCGTATAAAATGAATAAAAACTGTTGACGACTTGTTGGATAAAAATATGACAACCATTCATTTATTATTTAGACAGGGAAATAGTCTGACTTCTTCAAATTAAGCACAGGTACCTGAGTTATATCTTTTTGTCTTAATATAAATAGATATACCCGTTACCTAATAAAAAAGTATAGAGGTTATGTATTTTTAATTATTAGAAAAATATACACTGTCAGATGCCTGTCGAATAAAGCTCTCGGTTGAATTGCCTGAAAAGTAACGATAACGGTCAATATTCGTTAGATATATTTATCAGAGATTATGACAAGTTTAAACTTTAAATTCTGTCACATGAGGGAATGAAAATGAATTCTATGTCAAAAACTATTCTAGCCCGACTCGCCCGTTCCATTCCGAAGCAAACGGTCATCTTATTAGTTTTATTTACATAGTATTATAATAATAAATGGATACTATATTATCAGTCTCAAAATTAAATGATAAATCGGACATATAAACCTAAAATAAATCAGCCATATCCGCATATGTATCGGACAGTATGAAAATTTTAAAACTGAAACTTTCAAATATGTGCATGACAATCAAAACTTTGAAGTTGGGGTCAATTCTCAACAGGATCAATGTTCAACGTGTCGAGGTCATCAGAGTTTAGAAAAATCTTTCTCATACCGTTGAAAAATGACCCCGGGTATAAATTTCATGATTTTGGTCTCAATTTTCAACGTTGAAAAATGACCCCCCCCCCGGGTCAATATTCAACGTTGAAAAATGACCCCCGGGTCAATTTTCAACCCGGGTCAATATTCTTCGTTACACCTGTACAATGTTTCTACATATTTGTGAGCGATAAGTGCGTTTATATTCATATACAGGTAAACAATGAAGTGTATGATTTTAAAGTAGGTACATGTAGGATCATGTTTTATAAATGCAATGTTTAGGATAAACATGCTGCTAGCTTTTATCAAACTCTTCGCAAAGTAATACAGCTAAACTAAAAATTTTGCACTGGTCTTTCTAGGAATTTGATTTATACTATCAATTCATTTAACTAGGAAACATTTGGTTAGATTTTATTCTTTATTTTTAATTATAAATTATATCATTTCAACCATTAAAGTTGTTTACATTTGTACCAAGTATTGTTACTAAAAAAAATGTCTTTATGTAATATTAACATGAAACTAATCAAAAGTCACCCTGATAAAGGGAATGATAATATCATTGTGTAACTAGGATTTGGTTTAATTTTGTTTCCTTCTCTTCACATTGATTCTCACTTACACACATAGATTACTCAATATTGATATAGATAATGGCTGTAGAGGTCACACTCAAAATAAGTGTTCGATGAGATCAGGGTTATATCTAGTATTTCCTTTCAGAGCTCAGCTTAATCGTCAAAACTAATTTAATGTTGTAATCTTTTCATCATTTGAAATACAAAACAAACAAGTATAAATATAACTAACGTAACCTATTTTTTATCCCAATTAATACGATAAAGTATAACAGGTACATGTATAAAAATACTTATATAAATAAAGATAATATAACATTTTAAAGCAAGGTCGGTGATTTAGACTGTTAAACAATGGTATGACTGTCTGAAAAGCTAACATGGCTGGGGTTTTTTTGTGTGTGAAAATACAAGGGTTGTGAAAAATATAGGCAAATCAAAGATGTCCATATATGTTCAATGCAACTTTATTAGACCATAGTTTTTTATTCCATGTTACTTCCTCAAGCAATACCTACCTATCAAAAACGTGCGTTTTTTAGAAAATGAAAAAAAAAAACCAACAAAAATCGCAAAGTCAAAAATTAACATCCCTACTTTATGATACATTTCCACTATCACGATTCGTTGTGCAATTTTAATCGCTGTCTAAGTCATACAAATTGTATTAAGGTATCCGACCCATATTAAGACCTAATTTTTCTAACCCTGAATATCCATCATGTATTAAATACTCCGATATTAATTCAAAGCTTTTTAGAGTAGAAAAAGATTTACCGAGAGAAATTTTCAAAAATATTATTAACTAAGCAGTACTTAATTAAAGAAGATTGCATTAAGGTCTATGGGGACAAGCAAATATTTTAAAATAAAAAAGTAAATGCTAAGAATATCAATAAATGCTTTGGTGAAAAGATGAATTTAATCCTTAGGAGTACAAAAACTATTTAAAATAAATTTTATACCCTATATATTTTTTTTAAATTGATTTTTATAGATTAAAATCAAAGGGGGACAACTCATCAAGAACAGGGAAAGGTCATTAATTAGGACACATTCCACTCCTACATACTGATACTTAAACATGAAAATTATGTCCAAGTATACTGAGTATTAAGCCCATACATATATGTTATGCATCCAGATTCATTAAAACTGGGGCTGTTATGGATCGGATACCTTAAATCTCAACAGATCTTGAGGTCTCTCGTGGCAATCGTGCTAATCGGAGGAAGAATTTTTAACTGTCACAAACTTGCTTCAATCAACACAATTAATTTTCAAATTGTAATCATTCATAGTCTTCGTATCATATTGCATTACACTGTAACCATTTAAAGCTCAGTATATTGTAAATAATCGTGCCCTCTTATCGTGATCATCTGAGTCAATCTTCGAAGATTCAGACATTACGCTGCGTTCAGTTACGATATGTCTATACGGTCAGTCGGAATATATAGAAATATACGTCGCTGTCTTATCAAATCTGATATCGTGACCACCTTCCATCTTGATCGTGAAAATAATCGCCTTCATTATCATTCCTTATCACATCAGAGAACATCAAATCATGATAAACATATTTGTACGTATATAAGCGTCCCAAATCGGGGAATCCTTTCGCGATATTCAAATCAGATCGAGATCCAATCGGGAATTCTACCTAGACAATCTTATCAATACGTATTTTTCAAATCTTAATGGACATTGTGATCGTAGCAGATTGCGTTAGCAATATATTTATATCGTGACTTTACCGTTTTAAAGATCAACAAATCCCACTAGGACGTATCGACTCGCTTCACCTCGAATCTTAAGCTTACAATTATAGAAAGGTTCCACAATTAGCTACGATTTGACAATCGTAGTGTTTGTAATGGATCGTGCGACAGTGGGAACCTAGCATATAATAAGTTCCCAATGCCGTGCAATTTTTTTGTACGAAATGAACAAATGAGAAATCGTAGCTGATCGTAGAACTTCTCTGGGTTTCCATGTTTGGAAACGAGGTTTTGCAAGTCGACGCGTTTTTATTCGATTTGTTAAGCATTGAAAGGTAATGACACGATGAATATATTTATATATAGGTGACCTGATCTGTCAAAATCTCATTGCCCGTTTAGATATGATATGATCGTTCTGATAAGATTGCTGAGAACGAATTCCTGATCGAATCCAAATCTAATCCGAACATCAATCCACGAGTCCCCCATCGCGGACGGTTGTGTACGAGCAGATAGAGCCAGATACATGTACGTTTCGACACGTTTATCATGACCCGATTGCTCTGTTGCAATAGGGTACGATAATGATGGCGATTCTATTTGCGATTTAGATAGAATATCATCACAATTCGAGCTACTATAAAATCCCGATGATAAATCTACACAGCCCGACTGACCATATTGAAACTGCCTAACTAAACGCAGCGCGGCATGGTGTTTTCTTTTTGACCAAGATTGATCCTGATTATTTTGATTAGAGGACACGATTATATGCGGCACATTGCTCTTGGTAACAACGAAATGCAGTCAGATCCGATGATAACAATTGAAAATTAATTGTGTTAATCATAAACTTTTTTGCCGGTCAAACAAATTTCTAAAAAAAAATAAAAAAAAAAAAACGATTGCCACAACGTTAGCATATCTCAAGTTCTGTTAAGATTGGATACGATTACCACAATTAGTCTACAATAAATACCTGCGAATAAAGACCCTGCTGCGAAACGTAAGAGATTACCGCTGCACTGCCTCAAACGCTGACGTCGCCAATTTACTACAAGTTAACACTTGTTTACACAAGTTAACAAGTCACAATCGTTTAAAATTGTGTTATAGCCAAACTAATTATTGAGTAAATTACAGAATAATTAGCAATATAGAATGAGCGTTTTAAATGGAAAAAAATGAAATGTACTTTTATTTGCGATTTTCTATTTTTATGGTGATTTCAACTTTCAACGTTGGGCTGCGTGTCGAATAAACGATTTAATATGCTTTCATTTTACCACTTTAAATTCATACAATATGTGCTATCATAACTGTTGTTAATGCAAATTATTGTACTATTTGTGGCACAAGGTTTATTTCCTTTGTCTTCGATAAAATGAATTACATAACTTGTATACGCATTTTTTGGACAATCATCGTAGTTAACCAAATCTTCAGAAAGTAATAAACAAACTAGTTTATTTAAGTTTCTGTTTGTATCATTTTTAATTGTTAAATGCATTTGTTTTATATAGTCTATCCTTTTAATTTTGCTCAGAGAGCTCACATTCCTCACCTTATTTGATTATATCACATGTCTTATTATCTTACTGTTGTTAAGGTGTCCCACTCCTCAATGTTGTTGTATCAAGAATCAAAAAACATGCTTAAAAATACAAAGAAAAAAGGGGTTCAGTTTTCATCTGAGTTCTGGCCTATTTAATTTGACATTTTTGCACCTAAAATGCAATTTCAGCTTGATTAGCATTTCTTGCCAGTATTTTTAAACAAACAGAATTATTTCATCAAATATTGTTTGCAATTATGCACAATGATCAGATTGAATAGAGAGATTACGAAAAAAAACTGTATGAAGCTGGATAAATTATTTTGTGACCTTTTTTCACTTAAAACAGACAATTTCTTTGATAGCTACAATTTGATTTGAAATAAAAACTTTTTGAATATCAAAAATTTTATAATATTAATCCAGTTTGCCTAGATATGTGTTCAGTATTATTTTGACGAAATAAAATATAGGGGTCAGTGAAGTCAAATTTTAGACAGAGGGCTGCAAATGGAAAATCTTGCAAAATTTGGCTTTACAAAAAATCAGACTTTTTCTAAATACTTGCATGATTTTATGTTAAAAGTCTATCACAGCATCAAGATTAAATTTCGTACATGTCACACAGAACCTATAGAATATGTAACAATCCTATCAAATGTTAAAAATGTGTGTAATGAATTTAGTATACTAAAAGGAAAAGTATATTGAAAATTCATAAAATTGCTTATTTCTATCATTTTCGTCTGAAAAAAAAAACCTTTCGCATAAAAATATAGTTCCCCAAAAAACTTGTTTGTTTATTGAATTCAAATGAGTTTTCTTTATGAATGTTGTATGTTTATACAATAGTAATCTTTATGTGATGAATAGGTAAATAAAATCATATTCATTTTAAATATAATGGTCATGTGCGCAATGAATTCAAAACGTGACGAGTACTAGTTAGATACCTTAAGACTTATGATCTGACTGCTCTTACATGTAAGACCTTCTATAGCGTCTGGGGTTTTTTTCGTTGTCAAAAAGAAAAACGACAATATTCACAAGCTTAACTTTTTTTTTTTTAACACTCCTACTCAGATCATCAATTTTACAAACCCGTGATTATTAATGTTAACAAGACGGACTTTTGTTATACATGTATGCTGAACATATGTCTGGTTTAAATATTAGTTGTAAGAACAGGCAATCTTATACAGGAATTGATAATATTATTGCAGAGCTAGCAGTTTTTTGCTCTCTTTCCCTCTTTTCACATTGATTCTTACACGGCGACATAGTGATAAAACGATTGTCGCCGATGATTGATTATCTATCGTTCTGATACCCCCGATGCTACTAATCGATTTCAAAATAAAAGTCGCCGACATCGCTAAAAAAAAAAAATCCGGATTTTAGTCAGTTTTTGGTTCAGATTTTATTTTCTGCATGTCAAACCCGATCTATAAACAAGAAAAACAAAATGGCGGTAGTTGATGGCGTGAATGGTAACTGTTACAATTTTCAGAGAAATAAAGGGGATCGGGTTATTTATCTATTCTCAGGAATTACAAAGTCAAATACCTTGGAGTTTTTTTTTATTTTTTTCTAATTAAAAAGAAACCCTCAAACAAAAATCAAGTTAGATAGCAAGTCACAAACATTGTAAAAATTGCATGTCTGGAAAAATACTCTTACATTTCAATATTCAAATACATTCACAGATGTTTATAGTTATCAAGTCGTTTTTTATTTTAAATAAATCATTTTTTAAAAAACTGCAGAAGATTATAAGATATTGTATTAGAACCATTTTAACAATACCTTGGACTTTCAGTAGGGCATAGCTATCTATTTCTTGTGTCAAAACAAGTTTAAAATGTCGCGGTTTCAAGCGAAATATGCACCGATTGCGTATAAATAGTCTAGCTCAAAAACCAGACAAATCTTGTTGATTTCAAAGAGCCATGGCTGAGTGGCTAGCATTGAAATAGACAGGCCTACGTCACATTGCTGTTTGACACAATTAACTACCCAAAGTCCAAGCTGATGTTAAAATGGTTCTAGTTTCCTAAACGCCCCTAGTTTTAGGAACCACATAGATGGTGTTGGTGGTAAGGTGTAATGTAATTTCAGTAGATTTTAAAACATTTCTGCTTTTTTTGTAGACATTATTAACTAAATTCCATTACTTGAAATTCAGATTTATTTAACTGTGATCAACATGATCAAAAGAAGCAATCAATAAATACGACATAGGTTAATAGTTGTAACTCTTCTATATTTATAATAAATCCTACACTTTTAACATTGGATGATAATTCCGATTATAATCGATTACATGTGTCCAATTATTTCCGATAATCGATTATGGTTTTTGGTCTGATTGCCCATCACTACGGCGACATATTAATGCTGAATTTGACTATGACTTTAACGTTGACCATATATAGCGGAAGCAGCTAAATGTATATAATGATTATTTAAAACTTTATTTATTTTTAGAGTTTAGAAAATACAACATTTGCTGTTATGATACATCATCATCTTAGATACATGACATATCAGTATCACAACTTGTGAAACGTTTTTCTCTCTTAATACACGATAAGGTGTTTGAGATAAATATATATATACATTTATATTGATAAACATAATATTACCGTCCAAATTAAACAACTATTTTCCTCTTAGCGCTTTCAGCCATGTCGGAACTTATTTAGCGTTATACATTTAGCATTTAGATATATTCGCATTACCTATAGTCTGCAATTTGTCAAGAACAAACAAACAACACATGGTAAAATACGCAAGAAATTTGTTATTTTATGTAATTATATTTACATATTCAACTGTCTCTTGTCTGTTATAACATAACGAATCAATTTTGAAGTTTATAATTCAATAATTTCATAAAAGATGAGCGACACAAAATGGGCGTGTCTTATAGCATAACCGAAAAATGGTAAAGGCTGCGCCGCGTAGTCATACAAAGCATGTTCTACATGAAAAAAGTGGTTTTAAAATGCTGTTTTAAAGTGTACAAGTTGAAAATAATACAAATATAAGTAATAAGAAATCATCGTTTGAATATTATGAGGTGATAATTTCGGTCGGAGCGTGGTTAAATTTATCATAAGACCTGCGGGCTTTATCGGATTTGACCACGCCTCAGCCAAAATTATCACTTAATACTCAAAGAATGATTCCTTATTCCTTATGTAATTTCACTGGTCCCTTATCGTGATAATTAAGAATTGATTGATGTATCCGTCAAAATAATGGCCAGATACCAATTGTTTATTTTGAAAATCAAAGTTAGGTAAAAAAAAAAAGGTGTATTACAAATTAAAAAGTCTAAGCTATTATATTAATGCTTGTTATCTCGATATGTCTGAAATAGCGTAAAATTAAATTTTAAATCTAAATACATGTTTTTATCAAATTGAAAACGTGTTTTTGTTTACTGCTACTTGAGAGACATACTGCTGATTAATATTTTATGCTTCGAACGACTGATGTTTTATATAACTAATGGAAAGGTACCATACTTTCAAAAATGAGAAAAACCGGGATGTTTAAAAAACTAGTATATATCTTTATGTTGAAAAAATGACTAAAATTTCAAGGATTGTGTCTGAATGATTTGATTATAAATATATTTGTACAATTGCTTTTTGAAATTCAACATTACACAGTGGTTGATGGGGTTATATTTTTGTTTAAATTCGATGGATGTCCAAATTTATTGGGCAAGTTGTGAAACTCTCAAAGGAAATTAGCTATTTTATTATCCTAAAAAATGCTACCTACTTTTTTTACAGAAATATCGCCAAATATATGAATCAATTCTTGTAAAGAACAGGGGCGTACAAGGCATTGTATATCCCCAACTTAGGGCAATGAAGATGAAAGAATTTCAATTTAAGTTAGAATATTAATTTTTGGTTTGTATGTATTGTTTTTAGTATACATTTCACGATGGAAGTCAATAATGTGCTTTCATTCTATAAACACGACAGGTATAGGTTCAAAAATTTAGCTGCACAGCGTTTTATGCCAAAATATTGGATCATTCACTGTTCTAAATTGCAAAATTTAGGTATGAATGTTTAAGATAGACGGATATTTCGTGAGATCGAACTCTAAATGGCGACTAAAAAGTAAAAATGATGAAATTTATAAGGTGGCGGACATAATGTGACAATTTTTTTTTAAAAAATGGCGGACATTTCGTGATGGCGGACATAACGTGACGATTTTTTCAAAAAAGTAGCGGACAGTTCGTGATGGCGGATATAACGTGACGATTATTTCAAAAAAGTGACGGATATATCGTGACGGCGGACATAACGTGGCGACGGACATAACGTGACTCAACAAATGGGTCTTGACTCCGTCCTAAAGTACTTTTATTTAAAGAATAAGTTTTCATTTATTTTTATTATTTATTTATCAAAATGGAGTCTAGACCCATAATGGGTCATATTCGTGGTTTTCATGAAAAACGTTTTACTTCACTAATTATTGTCAAACAGTTAAATTATTCCCCTTTACTCTAATGTGTTAACGTAGCTCACTGTGATAGGCGGAGGCTCGTAATCCATCCTTCTCGATTGAGAGAGTGTTCGAATCGTAAAGACGGCGTTTTATTTTTAATTCATTTGCTTTTCAGTAAAACATTTTTTTTTTTTTTTTTATTGGATTATTATGAAAATATATCCAATAACATTTATATAATGACAACAATTACGTAATGTTCATGTTCTGTACACACAATGTCGGATAGAAATAGCGCTAGCACATAAATGAAATCATGCTGTAATGTTTAGATAGCAAAGAAATAAAACAAAGAAGATCAGTACCAAGTGCATGCATTAATGTATATTGTTTGTTTGTCATAGAATGCAGTTCTATATTATACATGTACATGTACTGATGCACACTTCCAAATGTAAAGATTTTTTATATGTTCATATGCCATTTCAAAATCCTGGGTACGGGGGGATTTTTCAGGCCCTGTACTCTCTTGTCCTTTGAGTTATATTCATCTATGTTTTTACATTTTTATTTTATTTTAGATTATGATTTGTAAGGTTACGTGTGTATGTTTATCTACTTAATTAAAAATGATCTTGCTCGAATGATTGTTCTCATTTTGCATTTTTAGTTAAAACGGAATATTTTTAGCGTTTAAAGTTTAATATTTAAAAAATTTTAAATTTTAAAAAGTGAAGTATTCAATGCTTCCTAAACATGTAAAAAAAATATCAATATTCGTTTTTATCTTAAATGATTTACACGAGTAAGTAATATTATAGTTTTGCCTGATTGGTTTACAGCACAACTATAAATTTCAACAGTTTCAATTTGATTTAACAGCGATAATAATTCGCATTGCAAACTTCTGTATCATTTGCTAAACATATATTATATACACCTAGAGAAAATGTTAATGAATTAGAGTTAAAAGTATAAGATGAAGAAAAAAAAAATGATTTCTTTTTTTATTCATGCGGATATGAAGCTTAAGAAACCTAGCATTGCCAAAAAAATGCACGACCCGCGTTTAATGTTTATATAACACAATCCAAATCAAAAAGGGAAAATCAAAATTCCCTCTTTTTGACCCTGTTTTTCATATCTGCATCCATTTACACCCCTTTTTGCCAAAAATAAGCCTTTACATGTCAAAGTTCACGGAATTTTCCTGAATCATTGACATTTAAATGCATTACACAGGCATTTAAAATGAGATATGTTCCTCTTATCCATTTAAAAACTCATGAAGCATAAGAGGAACGTTCCTCTTTTCACTTAAACTGAAATCCCTAAAGTTCAATCTGAGGAACGTTCCTCTTTTTTTTCAACTAAAATATTCCCAAAGCAGCTGAGGAACATACCTCTTTTCACCTGACTTAAAATCTTGACAATTCATCTGAGGAACGTTCCTCTTTTCACTTCAACAGAAATCTTGACAATTCATCTGAGGAACGTTCCTCTTTTCACTTCAACAGAAATCTTGACAAGTCATCTGAGGAACGTTCCTCTTTCACTACAA
>WFKH01011925.1:318874-333918 GCA_016163765.1 Magallana hongkongensis | reverse complement strand
TTATGGAGCTTTCAGATGAAGTGAAATGAGGAACGTTCCTCAGATACAGTGTAAAGATTTCAGGTCAGGAACGTTCCTCAGATGCTTTGTAAGGATTTCAGTTTATATTATTAAGTGAAAAGAGGAACGTTCCTCAGATGACTTGTCATGATTTCTGTTGAACTGAAAAGAGGAACGTTCCTCAGATGAAATGTAGAGATTTTAGTTTAGGTGAAGAGGAACGTTCCTCTGATGCTTCATAAGTTTTTATAAGGATAAGAGGAACGTTACTCATTTTAAATGTATGTTTAATGAATTTAAATGTCAATGGTTCAGGGAAATTCCATGAACTTTGACTTGTAAAGGCTTATTTTTGGCAAAAAGGGGTGTAAATGGATGCAGATATGAAAAATAGGGTCAAAAAAAGGGAATTTTGATTTTCCCTTTTTGATTTGGATTGTGTTATATATACATTTGTGTTTTATCATTTCAGTAATTATCCTTAAAAAAATGAGTTAACGTGCGTAAAATTTTAATGCCGATAATTACGTTGCACATAATGAACCGTGAGTTTTCCATTAATGTGAAGTTTACCATTGTACGCATTCATCTGGAAGTTTACGGTCAGGCAGTGCATGTACGTGGCGTTCGTTTTCTCAATGAAACTTTAGTTTCGAGCTATCAAAAAATAACTCTTTAAATAAATAAAACAAATATTATAACTATTAAAATTAAAGTTCATTTCAGAAGCTACACTTGTAAACTAAGAATATTGCGTAGAAGTATACTACATTTCCTTCTTATAATGTTAATCTTGTCTCAAACGATGGACTAATATACATGAATTCTTTTTTTTTCGTGTTTTCCTTTAACTTTAGATGCATATACTTGATCATCCATTGAAAGATTAGTTTAAATATATCACCAACTTATCTTAAATTAAAGAGAATGATGCAAGCGCAGTTGGGTGTTCATAAACAGAGAGAAATAAATTGACGTGTTGCAATTGTGGTTTTTTAAAATATTCTTCCCAATCAGTTGTATTTGTTTAAAATTTTGCTAGAACACGAGTGGACATAAGTCAAAATTCCAGTTTGCTTAGTATAAGCGAAAGATAAAAATGCAACTAAAGAATAGACTAATCATTATGTAAACAGATATTTCCTTTAAGTAAATTTGGTTAACTATTTCAGGAACTTTCTTTCTAACCTAATCGAGAAGCCTATTTTTGTTGAACATGCATTCGTGTAAACCAGGTCTTTATAATTGCTTTTTTAATAGTCAGATTATATCTCAAAGTGTTAGCTAGGTTATCTTTTCAATGATATAGAGAAAAAGTAATTCTATTTTATTACTTTTAAACTTCATCATACAGCTTGAACTCAAACTGAATAATGTTCATTTAAATTTGTGCTGTATTAAGGGAAATACATCGGAAGTTCAATATAAGAGTGGAATACTTGGAGTTTAGATTATTCCTCAATATAAGTGTTATATGTGCCGGAATATCCTTTTAAGTTTTATTTCTGCAATTTACAAATGCGAATTCCTTTTTTCACTACTAATTAAGTAAAATATTTTTGTATTACTTCCCGGCGCCGATTTTAAAGTAGGGTTTTTTTGTAACTGTGTCCTGTGAATATAACATTTAATATTTTTGTAAAATACTAAGTACGCGATAATTCCTAGTTATATCACTCAATGTTTCCTCAATCAGATGTATGTACATAACGCATATTTTCTATGAGGATAAATGAGCGCGATGTTATTATCCCTTTCTTATTGATAACCGTAAGCTTTATGCCTGAAACCTGACAACCGATATACTTTAAGAAATAAGCCATGCTCGCTTTATCAAATTGTTTTTTTACATTCAACAAATGATAAATTAGGCCAATTCTGTCAACTGTGTCCATTTAATGATACTTTGAGTTTTATATCCGAAAATTACATTGTAATTTGCTGCGGGCTGACCGACAGGCTTCGCAACACCTCCAGAATAAATAAAACAGAGACAAAAGTAATATTTTCACAATTTATGTTAACAAGAAATGGCACAACAAATTCATGGACTGACAGTCGTCAAAGGACACACTGGTAGGTATGGAAGACACCAAACCTTCACAACTCCAATCCTTTACACTATTCGGAACACTATCCACTATTCGGGACCTGCGTACACAGAACATACACATTAATTAAGTTACACATACACATAAAGTTCAATACAATTAATGACCCACATGGTCCACCGTACATAACAGTGAGACAACGTGGTACACGTGGTACTGCTGCATTACATTTACTTGCATTTCACGAGACATAATATTATACCGAATTACTTTACACGTAACTTTTAAACGAGCATTTTCTCAACTACCCTATCTGCTATGTCTCTCATTATAAAAGGGAACTGCATATGATTTTACTCTGATAGGTTGATTTGAGTTTGTTTTGATATCATGTTCAATTAAATGCGTATATCCCGGATCGTCAGATAACACATCATCAAACTGGTTCAAAAGAGAAGTTACCTTCTGCCTATTTTCAGGGCTCAGCTCTGGGTTGATGGTATGGCTTCCGGGTATCTAGTTGCAAAATCAACCAAAGTTAATTCCGTTCATCATGTATCAATCTGTAAAATAAAATAAATGCATTTCTCTTGTCAAAAGAAAATGGATATAATAAATATATACTGTTACGAATTTTCCAGTAATTATTTCTATGAAAAACAAAAAGTCTTTTTTGAGTACCTCCTGTGACGACCGGAAGTTACGCCGGATCAAACAGAACATGGTAAACATATATTCATACGTCGTTCTGTATCTCCTCAAAGTTTGGTTGTTCAAGTTTTTGTCCGTTTTGAGATTCCGTAGAGAAAAGGTTTTGTTGTGTAGGAACCGGAAACAGACAAACGGAAGTAATTAAAGAAATTTAAAGTAAGCATTTTAGTACATTTACTTACGGTACATAACTGTTTATCAGAATGAATAAAATATTCAAAGAAAAAATCTAAACTTATTCAAAACGATATCTCACCGGAAGTAGAATTTTTGTTTGTTTATTTAACATCACATAGATGACATATGTAAGAATTCACACTAATATAATCATTCTTTATAAAATAAATTAAATACGTAAACAAAAAATAAGTTTTAAGTACTTCGGTGACGACAGGAAGTTACGACGAACAAAACAAAATAGTTTAAACAAATCTACAACTACATGTATAGGTCTATCATCCACACAAACAAGTCTTTATCGTTTCTGATATCTTAAGGTGACAAGCTTTTCATCGCGGGACAAGAATCGGACGACCGGAAACGAATTTTAAGAAAGTGAAAACAACGCCTGGAGATATTATCATTCTCTATTGTTCCTAAAAATTTCAAGAACATCTATTCAGCCATCTCTGAGAAATTCTGCCGATAAAAAAGGGGAAAAAACAATAATAAAGAAACTAGAATCTTGTTGCTATAGCAACAAAAATGTCTTCCGTTCTCATATAAATGTATTATTCTGTAAATGAAAAAGCTTTTTCCAAACGAAAATATAATTGACATAATATCTACTTTGAAGAAAACTTCCAGAACTTACTTCTTTATCAAACAACGAAATGTAAAAAAAAAAAATTGACTACTTCCTGTGACGAAAGGAAGTTACGCCAATTCAGGCAAAGCATGTTTAACATATCTATATGCAAAAGCTAATAATCCTACATCCTATTTGGTTGTTGAAGTCTTTACCGTTTTTGAGATCTCGTCGAGATAAGGTTTATTTTCTCGGGGCAGGAAATGGACGAACGCAATTGCTCAATGAAAATAAATGTAAGTATTTCTTGAACATTTGCCACTCGAACATAACTGTTTATCAAGTTTACTAAAACAGTGTAAAACTTGTAAACAATGCCATTTGTTTGAACCCTTCCGGTGAGGACCGGAAGTGACGGTTGACAAAATAATTCACGTTAAACACATTTCCTATCAAATGTCTATCATCTATGTAAGTTTTGTGTTTGAGCACTTACTGTTTCCGAGATCCGGCCGGTACAAAATTTAGCTTAAAAAAGCTAATTGAGATATCGCAGCGGAAGTAGATCTTTTTTGTTTTATTTAATATCACATAGAAGACTTATGTAAGTGTTTATACTAATATAATCATTCTATGTAAAAATAACTAAAATATGTTTAAAAAAAATAATGTTTGAAGTACTTCCGGTGACGACCGGAAGTTTCGCCGAACAAAACAGAATAGTGCAAATACACCTACATACATAGGGTTATCATCTTGTAAAGATTGATTGTTCAAGTCATGACCGTTTTTGAGGTCTCGAGAAGTTTTTTGTCTTGGGACAGGAAACGGACAAACGGAAGAGCTCAATGAAAATGCAAGTTAACATTTTCTTTAACATAGAAGAACAGGACTTTATTTCTTATCCATTTACCTAAAATTGTCAAAGAAAAACAGTTAAACTTCTAAACAACTTCATTTGTTTGAACTCTTTCGGTATGAACCGGAAGTGACAGTTGACAAAATGAAAGAATTAAACACATCCTTTATCAAATGTCTATTATCCATGTAAGTTTCGTGTCTTGATCACTTACAGTTTCTGAGATCTCGAGGGTACAAAATTTGTTTTATAAAAGCTACCTGAGATATTTGAGATATCTCACCGGAAGTAGATTTTGTTTATTTGACATCGCATAAATGACGCATGTAAGGATTTATACTAATATGTTCATTCTGTGCAGAATAAATTAAACACGTTAATAAAATAATTTTTGAAGTACTTCCGGTGACGACCGGAAGTTACGACGAACAAAAATATAGTTTAAACACATCTACAAATGTAAGTCTATCATCTCACAAAGTTTGGATGTTCAAGTGTTTGCCGAATCTGAGATCTCGAGGGAACAATGTTTCTTGACGCGGGACAGGTAACGGACGACCAGAAATGAATTTTGAAAAAAACTGAAAAAAAAACGCATCGAAGTATAAATATTCATTTTCGTTTCTGAAAATTTCACGAAAATATATTAAGCCATCTCTGAGAAATCTTGTAGACAAAAAAAAAAGGGGGAAAGAGAAAATGATAAAAAAAAACATTACAATCACTATAAGGTGTTCCGTTGGAAACGAAAGACCTTAATAATAATAAACAAAACAATACAATCACTAATATGTTTTACGGTGCTACCGTTGTGGCGAGCGCAGCAAGAATTACACATACCTTGCATCATTGTCAACTTAGTGTTATTTAGTGATCAACTATAACACCAACGATTTTTAGAGAGAAAGAGAGAGAGAGAGAGAGAGAGAGAGAGAGAGAGAGAGAGAGAGAGAGAATTATAAGATTTCTAAGTTTAAAAAAATCTTACAAAATACATAAACTTGCTTCCACCTAAAACCGTTCTTTACGTTTGGAGAGAATTGATCAGTCTGTAAAACGTAATTTGTGTTTAATTTGGTCAAAATTGTTAACGATAAATACAGTATAATTATTTTTTTTGTACCTTGTTGTTATCTGAATTTTATTTTTTTCCCCGGTAATTTATATTTTTTTTATTTGTTTATTTTTTGCATTCTAATTACATACGTTGTATCCGTGCCCCCGGTCCCTGTTTGTAGGAGTGTAATTTCCCATTTTCCAATTTAATGGTTTGACAATATGCAATATCTGTATGGATTTTTTGACTTTTTTTTTCTCTTTATTCTTTTTTTATTCAGTTCAAAATGACCTTTTTTTTTAAATCTTCCCTACTTATACTTACTGTACATTTATGCAAAATTAGCTTAAAATTGGATCGATATGACAGTAAAGTATGGCTCTTGCTAATATATATAATCTCTCTATGAAAAAAAAAAATCATCTGAGGCAGGTATCGCATTCTATACTGACATTGCTAGTACACGCATTACAGATGTTTTATCCACCTCTAAATTTATCGCGGGAAATATAACGCGAGATCACTGTGACGTCATACGTTAAAGTCTAGAATCATTTGTTTACGTATCTCAACTCAATACGATGGAATGGAAGCATGTTAAAAATCTCTTGGATCTCAACAAAGCTTGTGCAGTACTCAAAACGTGTATTCAAACTTCAAAGCACCGTAAATTACGAGATAAATGTCGGCCATTTTTGGCATAGCACCACGGGTGAAAACATTAGAGAGCATTATGGGACGTAGACCAAAAATTTTGTTTGATGAATCTGTAGGTTTATATCTTTTTTTTTTCCCGCGCACACTGGTTCTTAGAGCTCGCTACGCGAGCGGCGCTTAACGCCGCTCGCTGCGCTCGCTATAAGGTCTTCCGTTGGAAATGGAAGACCTTAACTAGACTCGTGTTGCTATAGCAACAAAAAGGTTTTCCGTTCCTCATGTATTATTCTATGAAAAATATGCATTTCTCTTGTAAAAAGAAAATGGATATTATATAAACTGTGAATTGTTTTTTACAGTAATTAATTCTATGAAAAACAAAGCAAAAAGGCAAAAATTCAAATTTTGAGTAGTTCCTCTGACAGCCAGAAGTTACGCCAGATCAAATAAAACATTGTAATCATATCTACATGTCTGTCTCTCCCTAAAGTTTGGTTGTTCAACTTTCTGTAAGTTTTAAGATATCATTAAGAAAATGTTTTTTGTCTCGGGATCGGAAACGGACGAACGAAATGAACAAATAAATAAAAAGTAAGTATTTTAGTACATTTACCTACGATACACAGCTGTTCACCAGACTGAAATCAAATATTCAAAGAAAAAAGTCAAAACTTATGAAATACATTTGTTTGAACGCTTCCGGTGAAGACCGGAAGTGACGTTCGACAAAAAAACCCATTAAAACACATCTTCATTCAATTGTCTATCATCCATAAAAGTTTCGTTTCTTAATACTTACAATGTCTGAGATCTCGCGGATAGAAAAATTTGTATGAAAAAGCTACCTGAGATATTTGAGATATCTCACCACAAGTACAACTTGTTTATTTACTTAACATTGCATAGATGATATTGATAAGATTTTATACTGATATATTTATTCCAGGTAAAATAAAAAAAAAATAAGAAAAAATAATAATTTACGTACTTCCGGTGATGACCAGAAGTTACAACGAATCAAACAAAATAGTGTAATCATATGCACATACATAGGTCTATCATCCCACACAATTTGGTTGTTCAAGTCTTTACTGTTTATGACATCTCATTGAGACAAGGTTTTTTTTTTGTCTCGGGACAGGAAACGGAACAACGGAAATGCTCAATGAAAGCAAAAGTTAGTATTTCTTAATTATTTGTCAAACGTACATTACTATTGATCAAGCTGCCTAAAGACATCAAGGACAAAAAAAGATAAACTCTTAAACAACTTGATTTGTTTGAACCCTTCCGGTGGGGACCGGAAGTGACGGTCGACAAAATGAAACACGTTAAACACATCTTCATTCAAAAGTCTATCATTCATTTAAGTTTTGTGTCTTGATCTCTTACAGTTTCTAAGATCTTGCAGGTACAAAATTTGTTTTTAAAAAAGCTACCTGAGATAATTGAGATATCTCACTGGAAGCAGATTTTTTGTCAATTCTTTAACATTGCATAGATGACATATGTCAGAATTTATACTAATTTATTCCATGTAAAAAAAAAATACGAAAAAAAATACTTTTTGAAGTACTTCCGGTGACGACCGGAAGTTATAACCAACAAAACAAAATAGTTTCATCATATCTACAACTATAGGCCTATCATCCCACAAAGTTTAGACGTTCAAGTCTTTATCGTTTGTGAGATCTCCAGGTGACAAGCTTTTCGTCGCGGGACAGGAATTGGACGACTGTATATGAATTTTGAGAAAATGAAAACAACACCTCGAGACATTATCATTCTCTATTGTTCCTAAAATTTTCAAGAAAATTTATCCAGCCATCTCTGAGAAATTCTGCCGACAAAAGAGGGAAAAAAAATAATAGCTAGAATCTTGTTGCTATAGTAACAAAAAAATCTTCCGTTCTCATATTAATGTATTATTCTGTAAATGAAAAATCTACTTCCATACAGAAAATATAATGCATATAATATTTACTTTGAATAAAACTTCTAGAACTTACTTTACATGTCAAACAACGAAATGTAAAAAAAAATAAATAATTTGTTGACTACTTCCTGTGACGAAAGGAAGTTACGCCAATTCAAAAACATGTTTAACATATCTATTTGCAAAAGTTCTTCAAAGTTTGGTTGTTGAATTCTTGACCGTTTTTGAGATCTCGTAGAGATAAGGTTTATTTTCTCGGGGCAGGAAACGGACGAACGCAATCGCTCAATGAAAATAAAAGTTAGTATTTCTTGGGCATTTGCCTCTCGTTTATAACTGTTTATCAAGATTACTAAAACAGTGTAAAAAACAGTTAAATTATAAACAATGCCGGTGAGGACCGGTAGTGACGATTGACAAAATAATTTACGTTGACCACATTTCCTATCAAATGTCTATCATCTATGTAAGTTTTGTGTTTTGATCACTTACAGTTTCTGAGATCTGGCCGCTACAAAATTTAGTTTAAAAAAGCTATTTGAGATATCTCACCGAAAGTAGATTTTTTTGGTTTATTTAACATTGCATATATAACTAATTTCAGGGTTTATACTAATATAATCATTCTATGTAAAAATAACTAAAATAGGAAAAAAAAAATAATTTTTGAATGCTTCCGATGACGACCGGAAGTTACGCCGAACAAAACAAAATAGTGCAAACACATATACATACATAGGTCTATCATCCCACAAAGTTTGATTGTTCAAGTCATTACCGTTTTTGAGGTCTCGAGGAGTCAATGTTTTTTGTCTCGGGATAGGAAACGGACAAACGGAAGTGTTCAATGAAAATTAAAGTTAGCATTTCTTAAAAATAAGACAACGGGACTTTATTGCTTATTCACTTACCTAAAATTGTCAAAGAAGAACAGTTAAACTTCTAAACAACTCTTTCGGTGTGGACAGCAAGTGACGGTTGACAAAATGAAAGCAATTAAACACATTTTCTATCAAATGTCTATTATCCATGTATGTTTCGTGTCTTGATCACTTACAGTTTCTGAGATCTCGAGGGTACAAAATTTGTTTTATAAAAGCTACCTGAGATATTTGAGATATCTCACCGGAAGTAGATTTTGTTTATTTGACATCGCATAAATGACGCATGTAAGGATTTATACTAATATGTTCATTCTGTGCAGAATAAATTAAACACGTTAATAAAATAATTTTTGAAGTACTTCCGGTGACGACCGGAAGTTACGACGAACAAAAATATAGTTTAAACACATCTACAAATGTAAGTCTATCATCTCACAAAGTTTGGATGTTCAAGTGTTTGCCGAATCTGAGATCTCGAGGGAACAATGTTTCTTGACGCGGGACAGGTAACGGACGACCAGAAATGAATTTTGAAAAAAACTGAAAAAAAAACGCATCGAAGTATAAATATTCATTTTCGTTTCTGAAAATTTCACGAAAATATATTAAGCCATCTCTGAGAAATCTTGTAGACAAAAAAAAAAGGGGGAAAGAGAAAATGATAAAAAAAAACATTACAATCACTATAAGGTGTTCCGTTGGAAACGAAAGACCTTAATAATAATAAACAAAACAATACAATCACTAATATGTTTTACGGTGCTACCGTTGTGGCGAGCGCAGCAAGAATTACACATACCTTGCATCATTGTCAACTTAGTGTTATTTAGTGATCAACTATAACACCAACGATTTTTAGAGAGAAAGAGAGAGAGAGAGAGAGAGAGAGAGAGAGAGAGAGAGAGAGAGAGAGAATTATAAGATTTCTAAGTTTAAAAAAATCTTACAAAATACATAAACTTGCTTCCACCTAAAACCGTTCTTTACGTTTGGAGAGAATTGATCAGTCTGTAAAACGTAATTTGTGTTTAATTTGGTCAAAATTGTTAACGATAAATACAGTATAATTATTTTTTTTGTACCTTGTTGTTATCTGAATTTTATTTTTTTCCCCGGTAATTTATATTTTTTTTATTTGTTTATTTTTTGCATTCTAATTACATACGTTGTATCCGTGCCCCCGGTCCCTGTTTGTAGGAGTGTAATTTCCCATTTTCCAATTTAATGGTTTGACAATATGCAATATCTGTATGGATTTTTTGACTTTTTTTTTCTCTTTATTCTTTTTTTATTCAGTTCAAAATGACCTTTTTTTTTAAATCTTCCCTACTTATACTTACTGTACATTTATGCAAAATTAGCTTAAAATTGGATCGATATGACAGTAAAGTATGGCTCTTGCTAATATATATAATCTCTCTATGAAAAAAAAAAATCATCTGAGGCAGGTATCGCATTCTATACTGACATTGCTAGTACACGCATTACAGATGTTTTATCCACCTCTAAATTTATCGCGGGAAATATAACGCGAGATCACTGTGACGTCATACGTTAAAGTCTAGAATCATTTGTTTACGTATCTCAACTCAATACGATGGAATGGAAGCATGTTAAAAATCTCTTGGATCTCAACAAAGCTTGTGCAGTACTCAAAACGTGTATTCAAACTTCAAAGCACCGTAAATTACGAGATAAATGTCGGCCATTTTTGGCATAGCACCACGGGTGAAAACATTAGAGAGCATTATGGGACGTAGACCAAAAATTTTGTTTGATGAATCTGTAGGTTTATATCTTTTTTTTTTCCCGCGCACACTGGTTCTTAGAGCTCGCTACGCGAGCGGCGCTTAACGCCGCTCGCTGCGCTCGCTATAAGGTCTTCCGTTGGAAATGGAAGACCTTAACTAGACTCGTGTTGCTATAGCAACAAAAAGGTTTTCCGTTCCTCATGTATTATTCTATGAAAAATATGCATTTCTCTTGTAAAAAGAAAATGGATATTATATAAACTGTGAATTGTTTTTTACAGTAATTAATTCTATGAAAAACAAAGCAAAAAGGCAAAAATTCAAATTTTGAGTAGTTCCTCTGACAGCCAGAAGTTACGCCAGATCAAATAAAACATTGTAATCATATCTACATGTCTGTCTCTCCCTAAAGTTTGGTTGTTCAACTTTCTGTAAGTTTTAAGATATCATTAAGAAAATGTTTTTTGTCTCGGGATCGGAAACGGACGAACGAAATGAACAAATAAATAAAAAGTAAGTATTTTAGTACATTTACCTACGATACACAGCTGTTCACCAGACTGAAATCAAATATTCAAAGAAAAAAGTCAAAACTTATGAAATACATTTGTTTGAACGCTTCCGGTGAAGACCGGAAGTGACGTTCGACAAAAAAACCCATTAAAACACATCTTCATTCAATTGTCTATCATCCATAAAAGTTTCGTTTCTTAATACTTACAATGTCTGAGATCTCGCGGATAGAAAAATTTGTATGAAAAAGCTACCTGAGATATTTGAGATATCTCACCACAAGTACAACTTGTTTATTTACTTAACATTGCATAGATGATATTGATAAGATTTTATACTGATATATTTATTCCAGGTAAAATAAAAAAAAAATAAGAAAAAATAATAATTTACGTACTTCCGGTGATGACCAGAAGTTACAACGAATCAAACAAAATAGTGTAATCATATGCACATACATAGGTCTATCATCCCACACAATTTGGTTGTTCAAGTCTTTACTGTTTATGACATCTCATTGAGACAAGGTTTTTTTTTTGTCTCGGGACAGGAAACGGAACAACGGAAATGCTCAATGAAAGCAAAAGTTAGTATTTCTTAATTATTTGTCAAACGTACATTACTATTGATCAAGCTGCCTAAAGACATCAAGGACAAAAAAAGATAAACTCTTAAACAACTTGATTTGTTTGAACCCTTCCGGTGGGGACCGGAAGTGACGGTCGACAAAATGAAACACGTTAAACACATCTTCATTCAAAAGTCTATCATTCATTTAAGTTTTGTGTCTTGATCTCTTACAGTTTCTAAGATCTTGCAGGTACAAAATTTGTTTTTAAAAAAGCTACCTGAGATAATTGAGATATCTCACTGGAAGCAGATTTTTTGTCAATTCTTTAACATTGCATAGATGACATATGTCAGAATTTATACTAATTTATTCCATGTAAAAAAAAAATACGAAAAAAAATACTTTTTGAAGTACTTCCGGTGACGACCGGAAGTTATAACCAACAAAACAAAATAGTTTCATCATATCTACAACTATAGGCCTATCATCCCACAAAGTTTAGACGTTCAAGTCTTTATCGTTTGTGAGATCTCCAGGTGACAAGCTTTTCGTCGCGGGACAGGAATTGGACGACTGTATATGAATTTTGAGAAAATGAAAACAACACCTCGAGACATTATCATTCTCTATTGTTCCTAAAATTTTCAAGAAAATTTATCCAGCCATCTCTGAGAAATTCTGCCGACAAAAGAGGGAAAAAAAATAATAGCTAGAATCTTGTTGCTATAGTAACAAAAAAATCTTCCGTTCTCATATTAATGTATTATTCTGTAAATGAAAAATCTACTTCCATACAGAAAATATAATGCATATAATATTTACTTTGAATAAAACTTCTAGAACTTACTTTACATGTCAAACAACGAAATGTAAAAAAAAATAAATAATTTGTTGACTACTTCCTGTGACGAAAGGAAGTTACGCCAATTCAAAAACATGTTTAACATATCTATTTGCAAAAGTTCTTCAAAGTTTGGTTGTTGAATTCTTGACCGTTTTTGAGATCTCGTAGAGATAAGGTTTATTTTCTCGGGGCAGGAAACGGACGAACGCAATCGCTCAATGAAAATAAAAGTTAGTATTTCTTGGGCATTTGCCTCTCGTTTATAACTGTTTATCAAGATTACTAAAACAGTGTAAAAAACAGTTAAATTATAAACAATGCCGGTGAGGACCGGTAGTGACGATTGACAAAATAATTTACGTTGACCACATTTCCTATCAAATGTCTATCATCTATGTAAGTTTTGTGTTTTGATCACTTACAGTTTCTGAGATCTGGCCGCTACAAAATTTAGTTTAAAAAAGCTATTTGAGATATCTCACCGAAAGTAGATTTTTTTGGTTTATTTAACATTGCATATATAACTAATTTCAGGGTTTATACTAATATAATCATTCTATGTAAAAATAACTAAAATAGGAAAAAAAAAATAATTTTTGAATGCTTCCGATGACGACCGGAAGTTACGCCGAACAAAACAAAATAGTGCAAACACATATACATACATAGGTCTATCATCCCACAAAGTTTGATTGTTCAAGTCATTACCGTTTTTGAGGTCTCGAGGAGTCAATGTTTTTTGTCTCGGGATAGGAAACGGACAAACGGAAGTGTTCAATGAAAATTAAAGTTAGCATTTCTTAAAAATAAGACAACGGGACTTTATTGCTTATTCACTTACCTAAAATTGTCAAAGAAGAACAGTTAAACTTCTAAACAACTCTTTCGGTGTGGACAGCAAGTGACGGTTGACAAAATGAAAGCAATTAAACACATTTTCTATCAAATGTCTATTATCCATGTATGTTTCGTGTCTTGATCACTTACAGTTTCTGAGATCTCGAGGGTACAAAATTTGAGTCATGTTAACTTATCACACAATCTGTAGTACATGGGATCCTAGAAATTGAAATGAGGGAAGTAATGAGGACATTTCAAAATTTAAAAACTGTGTGTCGATATTTATTTTATATATTTGTAACACAGTTGATGTCATCAAATGCTTATATAGGCTGAGAGAGGAGTGTGGGGATGAGGAGGGGGGTGAATCAAAAGCAATAAGTCCGAAGATTCAATAATCTAAAGGACTATATATGGTTTGAGCCTAAAATGGCCCCCTTAAATGAACATCGTCATCTTACTATAATTCTTTGTTTTATTTGTATAGATATACATTTGAAGTTTTATCATAATTTTCATTTTGATTTAAGTGCCCACAATTTAAAAAAAAATGACATCATACAGTTTACCTTTTCCCGCCATTTTTTTTTTTTCATTTTTAGCATAAAACGGCTTGTTTTCAAGCAGTTTTTCTTTAAGAAAACATTGAGCGACTGCTTGAACAAACAAAATTTTTTCACCAAAGATGTATCTCTCCAGTACTTGTAAGTGAAAAAAAGTTCGTTCTTGTTTAAAGAGTCGCTCTACAAGATTTGATTTCAAACTAAATGCATGATTATAATGTCAATGAAGCCATCTACTAAAATTGTGAAATTCATGACCCCTGGGTCATGGGTTCAGATTATGATGTCCATGAAGCCCTCTACCAAAATTCATGACCTCTGGGTCAGGGGCTCAGGCTCTAGGGTGGGGCCAATATGGCCATATAGTTAAAATGTATTAAATCTTAGAAAATCTTCTTCTATACTCCAATATATATTTGTTAAAAACTAAATGCATGATTATGATGTCCATGAAGCCCTCTACCAAAATTGTGAAATTCATGGCCCCTGGGTCAGGGGTTCAGACTCTAGGGTGGGGCCAATATGGCCATATAGTAAAAATGTATTAAATCTTAGAAAATCTTTTTCTCTACTCACATATATATTTGTTAAAAACTAAATGCATGGTTATGATGTCCATAAAGCCGTCTATCAAAATTGTGAAATTCATGACCCCTGGGTCAGGGATTCTGGCTTAAGTGTTGGGCCAATATGGCCATATAGTAAAATTGTATTGAATCTTAGAAAATCTTCTTCTCTACTTCCATATAAACTTGTTAAAATCTAAATGCATTATTATGATGTCCATGAAGCCCTCTACCAAAATTGTGAAATTCATGACCCCTGGGTCAGGGGTTCAGGCTCTAGGGTTGGGTCAAAAAGGCCATATAGTAAAAATGCATTAAATCTTAGAAAAACTTCTTCTCTATTCCCATATATATATATTTGTTAAAAACTAAATACATGGTTATGATGTCAATGAAGCTTTCTACCAAAATTGTGAAATTCATGACCCCTGTATCAGGGGTTCAGACTCTAGGATGGGGCCAATATGGCCATATAGTAAAAATGTATTAAATC
>WFKH01011925.1:288407-311621 GCA_016163765.1 Magallana hongkongensis | reverse complement strand
CGAATTATTACATAGGAATATTTAGAGTAACTCTTAAAAAATCTTTTCAAAAACTAATCAGCCAGGAAAGTTGAAACTTGTGTGAAAGCATCCTCAGGTAGTGTAGATTCAAAGTTGTGAAAATCATGACCCCCAGGGGGTAGAATAGGGCCATAATGGGTGTGGCGGGATCGAATTTTTACATAGGAATATGTAGAGTAAATTTTAAAAAATCTTCTCAGAACTAATCAGCTTCAACTTGTATGGAAGCATCCTTGGGTACATGTGTAGTGTAAATTCATAGTTGTGAAAATCATGATCCCCGGGGGTAGAATGGGGCCACAATTGGGTCGATTTTTTTAAAGGAATACATAGAGAAAAATCTTTAAAAATCTTCTCAGAAACTTATCAGCCAGAAAAGCTGAAACTTGTGAGGAAGCATTCTCAGGAAGTGTAGATTCAGGTTTGTTCAAATCATGGTCCCCCAAGGGTAAGACGGGGCCATATGAGGGGGTCAAATTTTAACATAGGAATATATAGAGTAAATCTTCAGAATTCTTCTTCTCAGAAATTAATTAGTCAGGAAATCTGAAACTTGTGTGAAAGTATTCTTAGGTAGGGTAGATTCAGAGTTTTTAAAATCATGATCCCCGTGCGTAGGGTTGGGCCACAATGGGGGTTGAATTTTTACGCTGGTATGTTAAATCTGTCCGATTGATTTCACAGCCATGTGTAGAAATTCATTCTCTGTGCTTCATAAAATATGACGTTATAATTATCTTTGACGTCCCGATCTGCATTATATTCGATCGGTCCCAGGGAATGTATCGTAACGTAATACATGTAAGTGAATATTTTTTACATTATAAAACCGCTTTATTCCTTTACATAGACGCTGTTGTAAATAATAGTGATACTAAACTCAATATTATCAATATTGAATATAAAAAAAAAATCAGCGGTTTTAAAGCTTCGTATTAGATAAATAACTTTTTAAAAACTAATGGTTTAAAGACTCCCCCTGCTAAGTGTAAATTTATGAATGGAGATATTTTGATGCATGTAAAAACCGCTTGGCGCAAGTGAAAGATCAATACAGTCCTTATATATTTTACGTGAAAATGGGAGAGAAAAAAAGTACCAATGTGAATCTTGCTAGGGAAACCTATCAATTGACCCAATTTTGTGTAAATCGAGCTTAAAATGTAAAAATGTGCCTAATTTCGATGATGGTGCGAAATGTTTTGACATTATTTCAAATAAACGAAATATTTATATAAACACCCAGGAAGAACTGCAAAATACATTACGTATCGAATGATTTTTCATAAAAATATTTTTTATTTAATGTCATAAATCACTTCCGCCGATGCGATTTATATGAATCATTTGCCGTGTTAGGATACACACGCCACATGCTGAAGAACATATGACCTCACAAAAATGCATCGAATATAGTGTTGGATATCGCTCTTAATATAAGTAATAAGTAATAAGTAATAAAACTTTAAAATAATTCGCCAGGTGAAAGTATTTTTTTCGTTAATTAAAATAGTATCGTTTTCCGATATACATGTAGCTTCGGACAGCCTGCATACACCGGAATATATATAGAAACATCTTTAAAAAATCTTCTTCTCAGACACCCATCGGCCAGAATAGCTGAAACTTGTGTGAAAACATTCTCAGGTAGTGTAGATTCAGAGTTGTGAAAATCATGATCCCCCGGGGGTAAGGTGGGGCCAAAATGGGGGATCGAACTTTTACATAGGATTACAGTCTAGACTGCTTATGTGACTATCCAAGGGACCAATTAAAAAGTCACATAAGACAGGGAGTCACATAACGCAGTCCAAGACTAACCTCACAATTTTTTCAGATATCTTTGAGCTATCAATAATATTTGGTTACAAATAGTTAATTAATATAACTTTTTCCTATAAACTAGTTTTCGATAGACTGAACTTCAAATTTCATCATCTTTAAACAATATTTTTTTTAATTTTGTACAGAATCACTTATTATATAAATAGAGGGGAGCATATGAGTAAACTCAATTATGTTTTTGTTTCCAACCATAGGTTTTCCTTGTTTTGTATTAATGGGTGGCAAGTAAAATTATGGTAACTACATTTCTGCATCATAACAATCTATGATGTTTTCTTTGACCATGCATAGTTTTACACACCTTTTCATATCTATTAATCTGATCCTAAACTTGTGTTTAAAATACACGTACGATATCAGACACGTCATCCGCCATGTTTGTTTATTGACTATGCATCCTCCCAATATATTCTTTATGCGCATGTTAATTACATAATTTCTTTATAAATATCGATGTGTGGATTCAACTTAAACATGTACAGATGAATTTGGCCAAGACATCTGTTTACCAAGTAACAGTAAACAACATAACAACTGATGTTTATAGAATTTCAATTGCTGTCGGGCCGCCATGTTTGTTTATACAAGGTACGACAAAAGTCGTCATTAGATCAAGAGTCTTGAAAAACCTCACGTATGGAATAAGTTATCAAAACAAAACACTTCTGATTGTTTTCGATGTTGGGACGCCATTTTAATTTGCTAAAAGTCGCTTAAAACAGTCTACACAGCATTTTGAGACTACAAATGATGGTCGCTTGTCACGTAAGGCAGGGGTCGCCTAATACAGGGATTTCATATAAAAAATTACGTTGGGCGGTCTAAACATGGTCGCATAAGACAGAGAGTCGCTTAATACAGAGAGTCGATAATGCTGAAACTTGTGTGGAAGCATCCTCAGGTAGTGTAGATTTAGGTTTATTTAAATCATGATCCCGGGGGTAGAGTAGAGCCACATAGGAGGGTTGAATTTTTACATAGGAATATAGAGAAAATCTTTAAAAATATTTTTCTCAGAACCCTATTGGCCAGAAAAGCCGAAACCTGTGTGGAAGCATCCTTAGGTAGGGTAAATTCAAGTTTGTTAAAATCATAATCACCGGGTGAAGGATGGAGTCACAACGTGGGGGGGGGGGATTTTCATAGAAATATATATATAATTTTTTTTTTTTTAATTTTCTTCTAAAAACCATTTGCCTAGAAAAGCTGCAACTTTAGTGAAAGCAACTTCATATAATGTAGATTCAAATTCGTTCAAATCAAAATATTGAGGAGTAGGGTGGTGCCACATTGGGGGTCTAAGTTTACAAAGGAAAACATTTTATTTATTCACAAAAAATGAAATTTTATAATATCTGGTTTTACTTATATGCAAGCATTTTGACATATTGATGATTCTTTAAAATTATTTAGACTTTGGCCCTTGGACGATTCTTGGGCATCACAAGGGGTTCAGCGTTTTACATTGTATATAATTTACATTGTATCCCATATATAAACAATTGTTTAGGATCTTTTGAGAACTGTAATGCTCAACATGTGATATGACTATAAAATAATCCTGTTAGAAAAGGGACTTGATTATAAACATAAGAATATCGGGGGGGGGATGGATTTTTATTTATACAGGATCGACATGTTTATACTAAATTGTCCAGACAGTTTGTATAATGACTCAATTAAGCTGATTTTATCATACCTATTGTTCCTCAGATGAGCGATGTGGCCCATGGGCCTCTTGTTTGTATATGTGACACGTTTTCAGACGACTTCCATTTTTGCGGCTTTAATACATTGTTTGAGGAGATAATTCATTTTATTTAAACCAAACATTACGTGCAAACACATTACAATTGTCATTTCTATTAATAAACTGGTTAAAATATTTTTTAATGGAAAGAAACCAGCTAATAAAAAGATAGGCATTGTTACTAAGTTTGACTAGTATCTTGGAATATTTTTGCATTTCGTGTTTAACAGGCTGTGAAGTATTTTAAATTTATGAATGTTGTGCTTGGAAAGCAAAAAAACATTGGAATAGACGAAGCTTTTATTTTTCCTTCTTTCTATAATTTTTAGATTGCACATATTCCCATTTTGCTCATTTCAAAAGATAACCCGGTAATAATATAATATTTTGTAAAAACCCTGTACAGTATATGATTATACTACAATGCACAAACAAAAACACCATTTTGAAGCATAAGGTACAGCAATCTGGGCAACTTTTAACATTTTTGTGGCAAAAAAAAAATTAATAATAATAAATAACATGTCTTAATAGGTTGTCTGGTATTATCAAAAAGAAAATTCTGTCAGAAATCAGATCTGTGTTACAATAAGTTTCAATATGTTTACTTATGACATCACTACCTTATTGTATTGTGGGTCACCTCCAGGTGTCTCGAATCAGTACCTAAAACGGCAAAAAACAGACAATAATAACGAGAGCGTATAAGTGCCACGCTTTAATTTTTTCTTTAAAATTCCTTAAAAGTCGGAAATTACAACTTTAATCTTGGAATTTCCAATTTTAAAGTTGATTTTTCCACTTTTAAAGTTGGAATTTTAAACTTCAATCTTAGAATTTTCAACTTTAAAGTTGGATTTTTCAACTTTTATCTTATAATTTCCAGTTTTAAAATAGGAAATTCCAACTTTAATCTTGGCATTTTTTAACTTTAAAGTCTAATTTTCCAACTTCAATCTTGGAATTTCTAACTTTAAAGTTGGAATTTCAAACTTCTAAGTTGAAATATCAAACATTGATTGAAAAAATCAACTTAAAAGTTGGAAAACTCAAGATTAAAATAGGGAAAATCAACTTTAAAGTTGGAAATTCCATGGAAATTCCAACTTTAAATTGGAGATTCCACCAATTAAATGGAAAATCCAACTTTAAAATTGGAAAATCTAATTTAAAGTTGAGAATTCCAAGATTAAAGATGGAAAGTTCAACTTTAAAGTCAAAATTTCAAAGATAAAACCTGCAACATGGCACTAATACGCTTTCGTAAATAATAAAGTTATAAAGGAATACGTTTTTAAAATTTTCCCATAGTCAAAGAAAATGGTGAAACTATTTATTCTTAATATTGAATTGACTATATCAATTTAAAGTTATCAACACCCTTTATTCATTGCGTGTACACGCAGTCTGTAGAAACACGAAAAAAAATTCGCGCAAAGTCATAATTAAGTCAAAAATTATAAAACTTTTTGTTATTTAAATATATTTGAGCTGTCTATATTGGCTATTATAGGTTTACTAATGTTTCGTTAACATTTTAATGTAAATTATTCTGTTACAAGCAAGATAAAGGGTTTGAAATCCTTTGTTTCGAAAGGTCTATTTAAACATGTGTTTCAAAGTATGATATAAATATTCAATTCAGTGTCAAGGTGTTCCAATATCGTTGTTTTCAACTAGTAAAATTTTGAAACAACCCTACCCCGTGCATGTTCCTAATTTCAAAACTGATAAGCATACTAGGGTACTTAGCAAAGTAAAAAAAAAGTTTACCTGTTTTGATAAAGAGTCATTTTATTTTCAAGATTATAAACAACACAGCTATCAAATATACCATCAAAGTAAACTAATTTTCATTTGAGTATTCATTATTTAAATACCAAATAATACATTTATTCAATAAATGTTTTGAATATTAAATGTTACATGTATTGCAGAATTTAATGTGGGTTAACAAAAACAGCCATTAACAGACTTGAAGAAAAAACTTAATTGCATGTCATTACTTAGATAGGAGATGATTACATGCTGAACTGAATAAAATTATGGTGGCCTAATGTTGCAATGCTAGACTTAGCAGATATGCAAGAAGTCCAGTCAGTAAAAATTCAAATATTTTCGATCCCAAGTGCTCAACTTGTTATTGACGTCATTTATCAAATAAAAAAATTGCGACACCATTTTTTTTAATAATTTTGATTTAAGTGGTATGAGACACCCGCCGATATTAATGTGGATAAAAATACATTGTAATTAAAATACTTTCACCGTGTTTAGAATTTTCAAATTCTAAAATATTTGACCAAAAATCAGGTTTGAAATGTAAAATTTTTAAAAGACCCAGGGGAATTCGAACTCGTGACGTACAGATCCGTAATTAACGCTCTAACCCAATGCGCTATGCTGTTAGATAACACCATGGACAAGAAAACAATAATCATAAAATAATACTTGATTTTATTGTTTATTTCGACAGGAAGTACGTCACAATATGGAAGTGTCCCATACCACTTTAATATTGTAGTAGAATATACATGTACAACATTGACATCAATGAATGAAATGCAGGGGTTCTTTTTCATCCATATGCGAAATCGTATTTCCAGCACATAAAAATGCATTACATTTAATTTGCTATATTGCATTTAACAATCGATTACAGGTTCCTGTACCGAATTTAGCTTTAGTGCTCTCCGGATAATACGGAATGACAACAAAAACTGCTCAATATTTCCCGAAAACAATTGCCCTATTACTTACAACTCCACAGTGGCATACAACTGTAAGTCTTTTATGTTATTTTATTGTCAACCATATTGTTTCATTGCATGTTAGAATTTCATTGATTATCCATTTATTATTTTTTACAGTGTATAATTCATTTCAAAGTTCTTTGTGTCTTTTTACATATCACATAATTCTCTACATTGTAGATACAGGCTGTTATGAACTTAGAAAGTCCAGAAACGAAACACAAACTACTCCATTAAATGCTTCCAGTAAAGTCACCATCCAAACCAAAGTGTAAGTTCTATTTATTTTTGGCTTGATATTCAGCAGACCGATTTGGGTTTAATTGAGTAAAAATAAATTAAAGCAAAATTCATTGTTAACCATTTGTAACAAAATCCCAGTCTAGTATGTTTGCAAAGTACCACTAAAATCCATTTTTCATACGTTGAATCTAATAAAACAATGTTACAATAGGTAGGTTCCTCAAATTGTAATATGTAGTTAATAATAAGTTCTTAAGGCGTCATCTCAAGATATCAATATACAAGTACAACAAATGATGTTGTTTATTTAGAGCTTTACAAATGTAGATTGGTACAAAAGGATTCATTAAACAATTAAGAAAAATAACCTTTAGGAAAGCATAACTGTGTGAAAAATGTCCAATGTGTAAACTTTTTACTTTTTTGTGTAATGTCATTTCTTATAACGCAAATATAATTATTTGATGGTTTTAATTACAATCAGTGGGGTCGTTTTTATTTTTACATAATGAATGCAAGCGAACTTTAAAACAAAGCAAACATCAGTCTGGAGATATTTTGTTTCTATCAATATCAAAATATTCATATTCTTTACGACATCGTCACTTAATTTTTTATTTGCGTTTCAATGTTTTGAATTTTACATTTAAAGGCCAATAAATGAAGGTATAGGAAGCAGTAATCCGGGAGTAAACATTATTGTATTCAGTGTATATGCAATGATTTATCGGTTGTGCCTGTAGCTGCCTTTTGTTTATCTTGGAAAAGAAGAAGACATTGAAAGTATATTGGAACGAAAGGTAAATATTTCAAAATTAATTTATAAATATAAAAATATATAAATAAAATAGTTCAAAACAATTAATCATATTTTTTTTTAGATTTCTGTTTTAATGTTGTTTTTATCTTGAAGATTTTAAGTTGACTGAAGTCCGTTCAAATTATGCATAACACAATAAATATTTATGATATAAAGTAATATAAAGAAACATTAGATACTCATTTATTTTTAGAAAATATTCTGAATAAAGACATCTTGCAAAGCAAATGATGTTCGGACAGAACGTTAATTAAACATTGCCTTCCTGTATACAATGAAAAAGCTAAGATATTTTTTTAAACACAATATATATGTATGTGTATTCATTGGTTTGACTATTTTGAACAATAATTGGGCAAAAATAATACTGTATACACAATTTTTTTCTCCCCGTGTTTTTTTTTTTGCCATTCATCACTAGCAAACGGTTTGGTCTCGTCTTGAATTCACCAAAACACAGTTGAGTTAAACGATAGATACATGTAATTTGGACATTGGAATTCATTAAGTGTAAAATTCGCCAGCTGAAAAAACGGGCCAAAGAAGCGAAGAAAACAGAGGCGTATTTTTCCCTGTATACAGTATTCATATAAAGAGAGGTTCAACTTTGTTCATCTTTGTAAATTTGCAAATTCTGCTGATTCACTCATGTTAACGTTTAAAAAGAATAATAATAGATAATGCTCATTTAGAATCTATATTTCTCTAAAAACTATAGTAATTGAAATTTATTTTTTTTCAGATATTGAATTATTGCTTATAAAAAGAATAACATAATGAAAATTTCATATATTTCGTAAAAAAATCGACCGAGTTTGCGGGTTTTATATTGATTTTTTCATCGCATCCCTTGCTGAAGTCGTATTTAAACCGCGGAGGTATGATTAACTGTTAGTACTGGGTACATGTTTTTAAAATTATTTGTGCTGATACCAAGTCCAAGCTTTATAGTTCATTAGGTCATAATTGTCAATGATTATTGATTGAGCAATTAAGACTAGCTCAAAAGTACTTGCTTCTCTCTCTCTCTCTCTCTCTCTCTCTCTCTCTCTCTCTCTCTCTCTCTCTCTCTCTCTCCTGGATACTAAAATATCCGATCAATTAGAAAGACAAGTTGCTGTCCTTTAAAAAAGGACTGCAATACATGAACCATATGCATGTGTTTCTTACGGAAACGTAAAAGCCCTAAAAATACCACAGATTCCACCGATTCTAGCCCCCTGATTTTATATGAAGACATCTACTGATCGAGGAGACCTCTAATTGCAAAAGTGTTATGATGCATATTATAGTAGCAAGCCTGTAATTAGTGCCTCTATTTAAGACACTTAGTCCATCCAGCCTTCCTACTAAATAACCACTTAATTTGTGTATTGTACCTTTTACATCATAATTAAACATAATTATGAAACATAATTATGAACTATATTAATAAAGATTGCATGTATTGTATCAGACATTCGGCACTGACCTTTTACATCATAATTAAACATAATTATGAACTATATTAATAAAGATTGCATGTATAGTATCAGACATTCGGTGAGTTCACTATTTTCACACACATTACGTTTCGCACTACTTTGTTAACTATGCAGCTTAGTGTAAATTGATTTCATATTTTGATGCATTTTATTTGAATGTAAACTTTTATACAGTGTAAATATTATTCAATCATGTATTATATAAAGTCACATATCTTATTCTACTATCAGTCATCCGAATACTAATATTTATAACGAGGTGGTTTTATTTCCTATGCACCCCTCCAACGGGGAGCATTAGATGTAAGCGACTGCTTTTCATCATTATATCATTTGAAAATAACACCTTAAACAAAATAACTTTAAACAATAGTGTTGTTCGTCTCTTTAAAATACAAAATACGCGTACATGTATAACACAATCAGTGTTTTAACAGATTAGTTTGAATTGAAAATAATTAAATGTTAGCTGGATAGGAAACTTGATATCAAGGAATTTAATTGAAAACGCTTTTCATAATTATAAACTGTGCAATTTGCAAAGCTTTAACAAAAGCGCTGCGATGCTGCATTTCATTTTTTGTCAACATTTGTATACAATGACGAAGAAAAAGTATAAGAGTAAAATCTGACTGCAATGCATATATTAAAGTACGTTAATTTATATTGATTTTAAAATATGATGTCTAAAAATCCGTTAAAAAAATACGAACAAAAACAGAATTGCTAAACACACACAGTGGACGTTTTACAATTTACAAACGTCATCACCATTTTGAGAAAATCCTTATAATCTACTTTACTTAAGACCGAAAAAAAACCGAATAGTATTAATGATTTTTTTTCGAAGTGGACAACTCGCGTTTCAGTTCGATGTCTGACTTAAAAAAAAAAAAAGGACCGTGGCTGTGTTGTCTTGCTTTACTACAATGCAGCGTAAGTAAAATATTCTGCCAAAATCACCTTTTCGAAACCACATTGCAATTCGATCTGCAGCATGCGCAAGAAATGCAGCCTTAGCCGTATATGCATGTGTATTTATGAAGTATTCATTAAGTAATAACAAGCAATGTATTTCATATTCTACATAATACATGACATTGTGCAATTGTTATAAAACTTTCTTTTTATATTCCCTTAGGTGTTATATGAACAACAAATTGACAACAACTACCTAGTGCTTCAGATGCAAATGTCTAGTCTTTACAGTTCATAGCATTTGTGTTTGTTTTGTTCCTGACCAGAAATGATATACTTACATGTTTATAGACATATTCAATTTTCAATGCTTAGTAGTCAATGTATAAATGAGTTGTATACATGTACATATGAGAAACAACACTTTGCTGATTTCATGAAATGTGTCCATTTAGATATGTATAACCAATGATTTTTTTTAACAACAATATTTTTTTTTATCTTTATTTACACATAAACAATATTATTATTTTGTGTTCAATATGTATACTAATCAAACTTTTAAGTATTTACCCTGATAGATAAAATACTTAGAAAGTTATGAAATAAACAGATATGACATATCAACATTTCATAACCAATATTATATCTTTTCCCAAGAGCACAGATATGGTAAATAATACTGATTGAATCGAAATAACCATGATGGAACTTCAAAAAAAAAAAAAAAAAAATAATAATAATAATAATAATAATAATAATAATAATAAGTATTTTAAGCACATGCTCCATACTAATGGCAACTTTTTTAGGATTGACTACAATCTTAAGTTGTGTTGCCCAAGATCATTTTTTTTTAAAGATGCAATTTTAATATTTTCTCTTAAATATTAAGGTAAAGTTTGCGGCTTGCAGTTTTTAGGAATTGTACAAAGTTACATACCATTTTGTTCCCTATACTAAAGCCTTTTTTCTCATGAAATTCAAATGATTTTGCCGGTCCCGTTTTATAACTACAAAAGGTCAAAGTTCATGATTTCAACTTTTCATGTTGATGAAATGTAAGTAATTTCGTGAAAATATATACATTTCATATGTGACTATTATGGGGGTTATTTATGCTAAATATATTCGAAAATAATGTCACTATTCATCATGGTGTATTTTTTAAATTTTCTGATTACCTATTTAAAAATGAATAAAATGCAACAAAAGTTTTAATTTTGGACTACTATTTTATACACCAAAACATCTTATTTGACACCTTTCCAAGTCCACCGATTTCAGGAAAAACGTATCTTAGTTTATGTGCTATCTGGTGTTTCTAAAACACTATTCAAAACTATATGATACGGACTTCGTGTTTGTGGAAATTGATAAAATGCTTGTGTTCTGTTACTTTTTCAATGAAACCCCAAAACCCCGGGAAATAACAAAAACCTTACACCAATTATGACGTCATATAAACTTTGACGTCATAGCTGAAATAAAGGGTAGTTGATGTTACGTCACAATGAAAATCTGTGAGTTATCTCCCTGTAACCGCAAACCTTACCTTAAGGACCATCAGTTGGTGTTGCAAGGGTTATTTCTGGAATTTAGAGACAACTAAATGCGAAAGTAAGTTTCATTTTATATAACTTTAAATAATATATTTATCTAATATCATCAACCATTTAAATTGACTTCTATGTAGTTGCCCATCATACACGTAATGTGATCGAAACAAATTAAGCAAAACATTACAAAAAGCAATTAATTTCATGTTTTGTAAACTAGAATGTATGCCAGGATACACTTGAGTCAGCTGTACAGCACAATATCCTTATCCAACATGCAGAGACGCATGTCAAGAAATCTGTTACTGTAGCCGTGACACGAGCAATTTGTCTTGGGGCTGTAAAACTCTAATAACGAGTGGGTATTCTTTTTATGTTATTCTCTAATGATACACATAACTTAACAATTGAGTCATAAGAAAGTATTAAAAATTTAGTTGCTTAGATAATTGTTTTAAAACGGAGAATGTCCTCCTTAGGAAGAACACATTATGAATATGTCACGAAATACAAAACAGGTATTTCAGGACAATCTTTAGGAACAACTCTGTCAGAAATGGTAGAACCCAAAACGAACTAAATATTGCTTCTTTTCATACGAGTTGTCGGTTCTGAAGACATTCTCATATATTTGTATTCATGATTGAACAAGACAAATAAAATCAATAACCTTAACATCACTGCGTCCAATATTTTCCAGAAGAAGAACTGCAAATGAAATTGTTGCGGTTGGTTCCTTTTCTGTGTCAGAAATTATCTTTTAATCTTTTGTGTTGTTGTTGGTTTTTCTTAATAATATGTTTTACGGTGTGACCGTTGGGGCGAGCGCAGAAGGAACTATACACATCCCTCGTCATTGTTAAATGCAACCCGTGGACTTGCCCTAACCTAAAACTTTGGTTTTCTCTCGAAAACTTTTACCACCGCAAAGAACCCCACGTTATAAACATTTATTCCAATTGTCCAACCCTAGGCTAATACACACATAAACAAACTACCACTGAGCATTAATTATATGTAAATCAGACTTATTAAAATATTTTGATAAATACAAAGTCGTTTCGGGTTCTTATTCAAATAGATGTGCAAATGAATCATGCATTATTATTCCTTTACTTTTTATTAATAAAGATTAATAAAATCAGTAAAGAATAACTGATTGCTTGACAGTGTTATTTTTCTTTTTGTTCCTTGTAATTATCAGAGATTTAATTAATTTCCTCTGTTAATTCGATTTTGTTTTTGATTTTTAAAAAAAAATTATATGCTATATATGCGTTGTAGCCATATGCCCTCCTCCTTTTATATGTGTGGTATCCCAATATTATTTAAAACCTTGACCACCGCAGCACTGTTAAGGTCTACTTTGTGGTCGCGCCGACCAGAAAGTACGGGAAATGTTTACTATGACATCACACAAAACAACAAGTCATCGAAAATGCTCAAAAATAAAGTAATTCCCGATTGTTATGGGTACGAACACATTAAACTACATTAAAAATCACCTCTGCGCGCAACTTTTTAGTCAAATAAGTCCAACAACGTTAAATATAAACAACTGACTGATCGCGATGCACCCCTCGATGTGACGCCATACTGTAAATTTTGACGCATATTATGTGTAGAGAGAGGCGGATCAATCAATTTTTTAACATGGGAAAATGCATTTTATAAATGAACAGAGCATAATCTTAAAACAATTATTATACCATTAAATCCTATTTATTATGCTTGTTTTAATCCAGTATTTTTTAGAGCGTGTATTATTTCTTTTCTAGAGTGTTTAATGTACAAGTTCGATGTGTTTGACATCGGAAAACCTATCTAATCTGCTTTTTACAAGGGCATACACTGAACAGATTATTACGATCTTTTGGATATAAATTAAGGGAATGTTTAATTTATGCGATGAAATCTATAGAATGAATTATAAAATACGTAAAATATTAAGTGAAGGTCATATAAATTTCAACCGGAGCTCATTTTTTGATATTTACTCTAAGAAAAGATGAACTCTATACAAAGCAGCAGCACTTTTCAGAATCTACTAGATAATGTGTAAGCGTCCGGGACCAAAGCTGGTGGTGGTACCATCAAACGCGAGATTTGATGTGTTCATGAACTGTGAGATTATTGTACCAGCGGGTAGTCGATGTTGTCCCAATCATTTGGAAAATGGTGAATTTAAAGCCGATATGTTGCATAGCATAAAGGCAGCAAATAGCTCACTCCTTAGCAGGACTTCTATTACTGAACTGATCAAAAGTTTACGAACAGCTGCACAGCTAAACGAAAATCGCAGAATTGATTTCGAAACATCATCCAACCTGACAAATAATGATTTTTTGAATCTGACTGGAATATGCAAAGACGCGTTCAATGAAATCTGTGCATCAGCTTTGAAAGATGTTAGAAACACACCTGCTAGGACCACACGTACATCTTTGGGCATTTTCTTATTCAAACTGAAATCTGGACTTTCCAATAAAGTGCTTTCAACCATCTTCAACATTTCTAAATCTAGTTTGCGTCGAGCCATAGCATCTGTAAGAAAGTCTCTCATTGCATCTTTTGTTCCACAGAACTTGGGTCTTCAGCATATATCACGTGAAGAGGTAATTGAAAAGCATACGAAACCTCTAGCGCAGACTTTGTTTGGAGATATTGGGAATTCACAAGTGATTCTAGTATTAGATGGTACTTATATCTATATCCAAAAAAGTAACAATTTCCATTTCCAGAGACGTTCGTACAGTGTCCACAAAGGAAGGCCGTTAGTGAAAGCGATGGTGGTCGTTACGACAACAGGCCATTTTGTAACAGCGGTTGGACCCTACCTCGCAGACAACAAGAACAGTGATGCAAACATTCTTACCCATATGCTAAAGTCAAACTTGGAAGACATTAAACACTGGGTGCAAGAAAATGACATATTTGTTGTCGACCGGGGTTTTAGAGATGCAATAAGTCTTCTGGAGGATATGGGGATAAAATCAGAAATGCCATGCTTCATGAAACGAGGGGATAAGCAACTGTCGACAGAGGATGCTAATGCTAGTCGTTTGGTTACTAAGGTAACTTAAGTTTTTATGTTTAGAACTGCTCTAATTAGATTATACTAAAATCAAAATTCAGCTTTGGTAGATTTCGATTCTTAAATCAATGAAAATAATTTTTGTTTAATAAATAAAAAATTTAATTAAAACTGTTAAAATATATGATCATAATTATTAAACAGTTATATTGTATTATTTTTTTATGTTTTCAATTAAAGGTGCGATGGGTAGTGGAGTCGGCGAATGCCCGAATAAAGAAGTGGAAGTACCTTGACAAAGTCCTCCCAACAAACCAAGTCCCTTACATTGGAGACTATATAAGGATTATCTGCGCCATCTCTAACAAATTCTTACCTCCATTATCACCAGGTATTTAAAATAACATGTGCATTATGCGTGGCGCGGAATTATAGTTGCCTTGTAAAAATTCAGACTTATTCAATTCACACAACAAAGTACATGTAACAGAAAATTGGCCATATACCCTCCTCCCCCTGGTACACCCCCTTCCCGGGAACAATTTCTGGTTTCGAGCATATGCATAAAGCTTTTTACAGGAACTTTTCCACCGTTGTAATAAAGTGACATATGAGTTAAATTATTTTGATTTGATTGTTTCTAAATAGCCCATGACGACGATGTTGCAGTGGCGGCTTAAATGTTGCACCTTAGTCGTCAGGTTAACCTGCTGAAAGAGCGAGTGCTACATCCAGGAGCACCTTGACGGAAACCACGACATCCTCGTTCATAGAGAAGATCCACAACTTCTAAAAGTTAAGATGCAGAGCAGACATGTGTCATCAAAAGCCCATGTCTTGTGGATATCTTACGACGAAGTTGAGGTATGGTGTGAATTGGTAATTTGATAGTAATTAGAATCACAGAGAGTTTTAAAACCTATTGACTATTTGTTTTTCCCTTCGATTCAGGTTACGACATGGTATTGTCTGTGTAAGACCGGGGCTAGAGTGGTCGGTGTGTGTGTGCACACGTTGCGTCCGTCCTGTGGTATCTCGGGTATGCCAGACACATACGGGACTTATTGAATATTGGGGTTAGGAACTGGGGGACCTATGTTGAAGACGCAGCCAACATTCCAGAAGCAATAGACGCATCTGACAGCGAGGAGAGCACCATAGAAGAATGAACACTTTAAAATTTACTTTTGCACATACTTAAACGTGGTATCACAGTTTTCTCATAATAGATGTTCAGCTATTTAAGAAACATTTTTTTCCAATTTATGAACAATTGTGAACATATTTGGGGGCAAAAAATAGATAATAATAATGAACAATAAATAATATTTAGCCATGAGATTCTTCTTAACGTAATTGCATTTTTTACCCATAGTAACAATTTTATTTTAATGCGCTAGATTTATTGCTTAAAAGTTATTGTGCACACATGTATGTTTCTCTTGAAAAAAATTAGGCATTTTAAAGTGATACATTGGATTTCCGTGAGATAAACGGGTATATGATCGTAATGATGCATTTATTTATTAATTATACCGCATGCAATGTATATTTATGTTGAATGTTTTGTAGTTTGTTGAATTTGGTGCAAAAGTGTTATTGTTATATTGATGTTAATTGTAGTTCCATTGATATTTATTCGTAAACAGCTCTGACATGTTGTAATAAAGGTGACGTCAGTCACGTCATTGAACGTTTGTAATTAAGCATTAAACAACCGCTCTTTTCATGCGTCGTTCAGCATGGATAGGGACCAAACCAAACCAAGACTTTTATTTTTGTGAAGTATATTGACCTGAGATTGTTTCCTTGTAATATCGTAAAATTCGGAGACCAGGCCGATTTTGACCCTTCGTGGCTCTAGCTCTTTGTTAATGACCTCCATTCGGGAGAATCATCAACACATATCACGTGACTGTCCGTTCAGAGGACCATACTAAGTGTCATACAAAGTGGCATTCACTATGCTGTTTCTTTTAGTATCAAAGTTATATCATGATAAAATAACATTACATAACTATTTTAGAAAAATAGATGAATCGTTTTATGAACGTTGAAATCCGTTGATATTTTCATAGTAAGCCTTAACAGTGCTGCTACATGCAACTAACAAGCAGATATTTGAACGGTTTATTCTTATTCTCTTTTTTAGGCGGAAGCGCCTATTGCAATTGCTTTCATGACCTTCTACGTCACAGGTCAAATTCCTGCCCTTTTTCATGGTAGCTCTATCTGATGTTATTTAAACTAAGGGCATATAACTCTCTACACCCCCCCCTTCACCGTTCGATCTCCGTTTGAACATTGTTTTGAGTAAAAGAACTTTTCTGGTATAAATTTTTACTCTATCCGTTTATAAATATCAATTGAATAAGCCCAATAGCAAAGATAGTAAATGTTAGACGAATTTAGGTTAAGTAGAGAAACGAACGATAACTCTTGCTGTTGCATGCGACATAAACAAAGGTCAAGCACGGAGTCTGAAGCCCGTAGTTAAAATTACGAGGGAAAAAATAGTTCGATATAAAATTGGTTGTTTATGAGCACAGAAGGAAAAATAACAGGGGCACGGTAATGAATGGTTTTTTAAGAACAACTATTTTTATAATTCGATTTGAAAAAAATAGATGATCAGAATGATACTTTGCCTGTAAATTAAACGTACGCGTAGTAATATCACACACGATTTTGCTGGATGCACTTCAAGTTGTAAACAACCCGAAGAGCGTGATATTTTTGTCAACAAACCCACGTTGAGAACAACGAGTGACCGTCCATCGTCTACATACGCAAGGTAACTAATGTGCTATTCTCATTGTTTAAAATTTTGCCTCGTTTTACAGTTTTTCATGCTTCAATAATGGTGATATCGTTTTCTTGATCGAGGAGCTGGTACATCAATTTTATGACAAATTATTATTGTTTGTGTTAGGCTAACACTTATATTATGTTATAAATATAAGCATTCTTTGATAGTTCTGAAATTGTGTCGGTCTAGTTTTGAATACTGTTATAAGGCTTAGCATTCAGTTGTAGTAGAATCGCATAACGGAAGATAACGTTAACGTACGTAGGCCTTTGATATTTTGTGAAATCTCTGTTGATCTAGCATTATTCGTGTTCATAGGGTGATTTTATACTCACTGTTACTGTATTGTGTTATAAAGATTTAAGGTTTCATTTATTTTTTGCTTACAGAAATTTACAATAGCTTTGTTTTAAAATGACCTCATGAATATGCAAATGATTTTCCTTTGACAAAATCTCAGAATATATATTTTATACAAGATACATTTTATTGGTTGATATAACAAGATATGACAGATATTATAGATATATGAAGATATTTAATTAAATTAACATTGTAAAAATATTTGCCCAATTTACCTTTTTGCCTACTATATCTCAGAATTACATAATTATCATCAATAATATATAATGAAAGTGACTAAACTTTCCTGTGGAATTTTCTTAACATCATAATTTATTGGATAATCTTGATGACTGCTTTTGAAAATATTCAATTTATGAGAACTTGGACTATGTCTTAGATATTTTACAATTTATGAGAACTTGGAGTTGGAGAACAACTATTGAGAACTTTTAATGAACACAATTTTGAGAACTTGGAGCACAATTATTGAGAACTTTGAATGAATACAATTTTGAGAACTTGAAGAACAACTATTGAGAACTTTGAATGAATACAATTTTGAGAACTTGGAGTTGGAGAACAACTATTGAGAACTTTGAATGAACACAATTTTGAGAACTTGGAGCACAACTATTGAGAACTTTGAATGAATTCAATTTTGAAGACTTTGAACACTGCTTTTGAATTCTGTTGAATTTAAGAATTTAACTTTTACCTGACTGTCAAAATTGAAATTTAACATTTTCTAAGAAATTTCGACAATGCATAAATTTCATATAATCCGAGAATTATATTTAACGTGATTGAGTGTGAACAGTTTTCATGATATTTGTGTACAACTCCATAATTGATCATTGTGAAATACATGGATTAGAATTACCTGAGCTACAGACATATTGAAACAATTTGTTTTTTTGATAACATGGGTTTTTTTTTGTATTTTGTGCAGAGATTTACATTTTTTTTTTCTTTGAGTGATTTTTTTGAGTAATTTGAACATTAGTATAGAAATACATATATTTCAATGAGTAGTTTGCTTTAATACAGCATGGCATTCTCACAGAATCACTTTTTACCTATTGTCCCACAATCTGTGCTAAAGGCTGACTATAATCAAGCTTCTTTGATTTTCCCTGAGAGTTATAGAGGAAAGCAATGCATGTGCAACTGTTTCATGTTTATGATCTTGGCAAGCATTGAGGATGTTTCATCATGGAATAAAGAACTTCTTCACAAAATTTTAATTGCAGGGGATTTTATGTACAATTCTATTCAAAAGTCAAATGACTTATTGCAATTCTCAGATTTACCAAGATACATTCATTATGAGAACAGTTATTTCTCAGTTGTGCACAAACAAACATATGCTGGTTGTATGTCTCCTAATGTTTTAACAGATATTGGGACTAATCTTGAAAATTGTTTGAAATTGATTTTTGTCAAACAGTGTGGATGTATTCTTGGTTTCAATTCATCAGCAATAGCCATTTACTTTGACAGAAAAGACAACAGATACTTTGTATATGATTCACACTGTAGGGGTAACAATGGTTATCAATTTTCATATTTAAATTCTTAATTGCTCAATCATAGTAATGTTTACCAAAAACTCCAAGATTTGCTCTTTTTATTCAAATTAAATGAAGAAAACAGATTTTAAAATTTCTGTTTAGTAACCATGGAAACGCTCTAAAAATATGCGTTTCTCCATGAATATTTGTCTTTCTTTTGAAAAATGACAACTTTTTTAAATAATATAGTCTACTCTGAAAACCCCAAGTTGTGCACATTACTCACAATATGCTCTCAAATAAGCATTAAAATGCCATTTTTACATCTTTACCCTCGGTTACCATGGCAACGGGACCACATAGCAACAAATAAATGGTGTAAGGCTTTTTTACTCACCAAAGTCTATCAAATTGTCAAGTATGAAGAAAATCTGTGACTATGCGTGGCCACCGAATTTTGATTCTTACATAGAATTGATCTTAAATGACCAAGTAGGTGTTAATTAGGAACGCTTGGATATACACAGCCACTTCGAGGTATCGAAAGTAAAAAGCTATAGATTATAAATAACGGGACTGCAGTTTGACTTCGTGGTGTCAAGTGTTTTTTTAGAGATCAAGAGTTCGAGAAATCGAGAGTAAATTTGCTTAGTTATATAGGGGAAAAAATCGGGACTCTAGACTCACTACGAGCGATCAAGAACTTCGAGCGATCGAAGTTCGAGCCATCGAGAGTTACCTGTACCTGACACTGATTATGGATAATGACCTTATATATGAATATGATTGAAATATTTTATTTTATTACATCTGTTCATTCTTTCAGATGAATGTCAAGAAACTGATTAACATTCACCAACAAGAGGAAACAATGAGAGCCCAACACCATCCTTCATCTCTGGTAAAGGGGAGAGTTGCTAAACTTAGGCACACAGCAAAATTCAAACAGAACAAAGAAAAAGACGGTCAGATGCTATAAATGCAGTAGTGGCAATGTTGAGAGATGCTTCTCAGTTCATCACTGTTAGAGGGACGAACATTGCACGTTTGGAATCAGGGCATCTAAAATATGCTGCCAGCAGGGACCTTCATCTTGATGACCTTAACACCATTCTCAAGGTGAGTAAATTACAACTTACAGTTGAACTTTAATATCTCGCAACACTGATATGTCGAATACAATGGATATGTTGAAGTGATTTGTAAGTTCCAACTTCATATTTTTAAAGTATTTTGCACTTGAAATCTCGAATACTCTGATATCTGAAAGTTTTTAAACAGTCCAATCAAGTTCGAGATAACGAAGTTTGACTGTATTTTGATTATGATATTTCCTGTCATTTCCTGGTTAAAGTATGAATTAATCATACCCATGCTCCAAAGGAGAAGGAATATACTGTTTTACCCTTGTGTATATGTCTCTCTAAATGTTTACTCTGCGTATTTCAATTTGTTTATTCACATCAGAGCGGGGCATCACTAGTGAGCATTGCCTCACACTTATGTTGTTGCACGAATCTTTCATAACTTTGTTAATTAATCTTATTCTACATATTTTATAAGCAAAATACATGTATGCTTATGAACGTAAATTCTTTGAGGAAAAACAAACATGAATTCAAAATATTTTACATGTTCATTTTATTTTGAAATCCATGTTTTTCTTTATTAAAGTTCAAGTATATTGTAGTAATATATTGCTCGATAACATATCCATAATTCATTTTCATCAACACTTTTTAGGAAAATCCTACTGAAAAAGACAGTTGTCAGGGATATGATGGCAGCAAGACATCATTAGTCTATTGAAATTGTTGTTGCAACAAATGGCATATACCAGGATTATACGCTTTCCAAGGACACGTTCACAGCAGCTGTAAAAGGATTCTTTGAAAGTCAATGTTTTATCATGGGAAAAGTTCTCTTAAACATTCCATTAGTACTGATATAAAGACCCGAAGTTCAAATGTCTTCATTATTAGAGAACTGTGGTTTGACTGTACAACCTAGAGCAATTGTAAAGGACACATAATACACCTATTTGTACATTATTATTAAATAGCAACCTATAACAAAACTTCTAGCAATATCCTTTAACTACTGGGCTTTTATTTCTTAACATTTGTATGTACATGTATGTTCGATCATTGTTAAATGTGTTTTGGTATACAGTACAGTTAGTAAATAAACTTTATCTGATTTTTGAACATATGTAAAACTTGAGAATATCTATAGAAAAAAAATGAAAAACTTATGAATCATGACCTATTTTACTACACATTGTCCAGATAATTTGTACATTATTCTATTAAGCTGAATTCCCAGTGGCTGTTAAAATTGCTTCTCATGTGAGCAGTGTGACACACAAGCTACTTGATTGTTTTAAGTTCTATAATCAAATGATTACATATGTATCTTCTTTATTTTGGTGAAACTATGTTGTACAGTATGAAAAACTGCAGTTTCAAAAGTTCAGTTTCCTAAATTCTTTGATATTTATTTTCATCATTTCCATCCAAATTACACTGAATAGATTTTACCTATATAATAGTCTGGCCCAAGATATTTATGAAACACATTTGGACAATTTTTAATAAAAATAAACATATATGTTAAGAAAGTGAAATTGAAATCAATAAAGGGCAAATTTCCAAGATATCTTCATTGACACATTATCGTTTTTCAACTTGCGTATCAGTGTCAACTGGTTATACAAATATATTTTACAAATAAATATCTTGATGTTCAAATTGCTTTTCCCATTTTATCTTTATTTAAGGCATTATCCACACTTATCTTGTGCAGTTACTGAATATTTCCACATTGACCATCTGCTTCAATTGACAAATAAGTACATATACTGTGTTCTTTATGATTTGTTAACTATTACTTCACATTTTTCATTTTTTAACTGTAATGCCTTTATAAAGTATCAAATTTCAAAGTACTGTATCATAATTCTATCCACAATAAAATAAAATCATTGAACCAATATATATCTGTTCTATTGTATCTTAAGGCAACCAATAAGAGAGAAACTTTTATCATTCATTAACATGTTACCATAACTATCCCTTATCAAACTAATTCTGAAGAAAATGGTCATAATAACATTGACCAAATGCAATGATGCTTCCGCCTATCAGTACTTTCAGTACTTTGATTTTTTTTAACTTTAGATTTTTCACATATGTGTGAAGATCTTAAGTGAATTAAAATTCTCCAATAAGCAAACTTACAATTTTATAGGTGTCTCCCACAAAAAGCAATCCCAGTGCGGCTACAGATGAAACAGACGATGACTTTGTTAATGGAAAAACAATCACCATTCTAGTTAGTAAGTACATTGATATTATATCATTTGATTTCATTTCAAGGCTTTAAGTTCATAGTTTGAAATATTATGTTCACATTAATTATTAAACCATATCAATTAATGCATTCTGTTTTACAGTGTTATCTTTCTACTTTATTTCAGTATATTCATTTGTATTCTCATTCCCCACTTTATCAATAATCACGCTCTGCTGTACACGTGCATTTTGTGCAAGGAGGAAGAGACTTAGGAGTGTTGAGAAAATGAGCAATCAGATTTGCATGAATGAACAATTTGCTGAAGCGCAAATTCTAGATAGAATTCGCGCTATTCATGATGAGGAGGATGCATTATAGATTTTTTTTTTCACTTTCAGTCCTCTCCCTCACTCTCCCCCGGAAGTATTGGCTGTTTAATTTTTTGCAGTATGTATGCCTCTTGCTCGAGGAGATGTAATCAAAGAAGACTATCTACTGAGCATGACTGTTAAAATTGGTTTATTTAATCTTTACAGGTTTGGTCGGGATAATTACTGTTTTCTGCCAACTTTTAGAAAAATTTTTAAGAATTTTAGAGAAAACTCTTCATGTTTTAATACATTTATCAACATATTAGGCGTCTTTGGCTAACAAAAAACAACAATAAGAAAAAAAAGATACCTCATCCCATATAAACAGAGTTATACAGATACATGTTTTGAAGAGGTTTAACAAATTAATATTTTGCTAAATTTATGGATCAGATAGCATTAATACAGATTAAGTTTATTGAATGTAATTTGTTAACATTGGAGTACCGGTAATATT
>WFKH01011925.1:223790-234331 GCA_016163765.1 Magallana hongkongensis | reverse complement strand
TTGTATAAAAGATATATTCTGAGATTTTGTCAAAGGAAATTCATTTGCATATTCATGAGGTCATTTTAAAACAAAGCTATTGTAAATTTCTGTAAGCAAAATGAATAAATGAAACCTTAAAGCTTTATAACACAATACAGTAAAGTGAGTATAAAATCACCCTATGAACATGAATAATGCTAGATCAACAGAGATTTCACAAAATATCAAAGGCCTACGTACGTAAACGTTATCTTCCGTTATGCGATTCTACTACAACTGAATGCTAAGCCTTATAACAGTATTCAAAACTAGACCGACACAATTTCAGAATTATCAAAGAATGCTTATATTTATAACATAATATAAGTGTTAGCCTAACACAAACAATAATAATTTGTCATAAAATTGATGTACGTTTGTACCAGCTCCTCGATCAAGAAAACGATATCACCATTACTGAAGCATGAAAATCTGTAAAATGAGGCAAAATTTTAAACAATGAGAATAGCACATTAGTTACCTTGCGTATGTCGACGATGGACGGTCACCCGTTGTTCTCAACGTGGGTTTGTTGACAAAAATATCACGCTCTTCGGGTTGTTTACAACTTGAAGTGCATCGCAAAATCGTGTGATATTACTACGCGTACGTGTATATGTTTACAAATAATTTACAGGCAAAGTATCATTCTAATCATCTTTTTTTTCAAATCGAATTATACAAATAGTTGTTTTTAAAAACCATTCATTACCCGTGCCCCTGCTATTTTTCCTTCTGTGCTCATAAACAACCAATTTTATATCGAACTATTTTTTCCCTCGTAATTTTAACTACAGGCTTCAGACTCCGTGCTTGAGTAACGTTGAACCCATTTGTTTATGTTGCATACAAGAGCAAGAGTTATCGTTCGTTTCTCTACTTCACCTAAATTCGTCTAACAATTACTATCTTTTCTATTGGATATATTCAATGGATATTTATAAACGGATAGAGTAAAAATTTATACCAGAGAAGTTCTTTTCCTTAAAACAATGTCCAAACGGGAATCGAACGGGGGGGTGGGGGGTGTAGAGAGTTGTATGCCCTTAGTTTAAATAACATCAGATAGAGCTACCATGAAAAAGGGCAGGAATTTGACCTCTGACGTAGAAGGTCATGAAAGCAATTGCAATAGGCGCTTCCGCCTAAAAACGAGTTAATAAAAATCAGTTAATTACTTAATTAGTTTACTTACTTCTTCGCTTTCAGACAACATAGCACTGGGGGAAGTCATTTTGAGGGAAGTCATTTTGTCATCGGCCTTCTGCAATAAAAAGTGCAAACACAGAAAGTCAAAGCTTTGAAATTAAAATTCACCTAAGATCTTTCACAAGATCATTGTCTATTTTATCCGCTATTGCATCTGCATGGAGATTGCTTATTGTGGGAGACACCTATAAAATTGCTAGTTTGCTTATTGGTGAATTCTAATTTACTTAAAACCCTTCATTCTGTATGGGGAAAAAATCTGAAGTTAAGAAGAAATATTAAAAAATAGTTAATTAGCGTACTTACTTCTTTGCTTTCAAGCATCATAGGGGATGTTGTGAAAGAAGACCTCTCTGCAATAAACAAAAATACAAATTACATGTAACTTACATTAAACCACAATACAAATAAAAAAAAACATATTAGCATAGATTTGAAATGTCATGAATAGTTTTGGAGGCTGGTACAGATTGGTTGATGAGAATCTTTGTTGTTTCAATCTCGGGTTTTTGTAACATAGATGACATCAATATTTTTGGGTGCATATATAATAGTAATTGTCACACATAAAATTCACCATAGCTAGTTAAATGTATAGGTAGGGTGGGGTTGGTATACTTACAAAGATTGCATTATTCATATATAGAGTGATCGCTGTCTGTGATAAATAAAATTTATCAGTACATGTCAGTGTTGTGTCCTCTATATATACGACCTTAACAGCCGTGCAGCGAAGGTCCATGATGCCCTCAAAATGTTGAAATCGGATTTTGGTAATGTCATCCGGCAAACAGCCAGTATACAGTCCTTCACCCATCCATATACATACATTTTGGCTGCAGGCCCCATACAAGAAAAACGTGTTAGCGAAACTGTAACAGCAGAAGCCAAAAAAAGAAAAAAAAAAGAAACATCGAACATATGGCATTAAACATGTTAAACATCACATAATCAATCAATTTGGCGGGTTATGGTCGCTTTAGTAATTTTAGCAATACCAATCCCAATAATAATTACATATAGTACAGTGGGCGGAGTTAATGTTAAACCTTCAGCTTGAATTACTACAGAAAAATCTTAAGCGCCTTTTGGCAACCTTTTTTTAATTTATTTACATATTTTGTATAGTTTTATAGCATAATGGGTGGAGTAAATTATGTGCTACAGAAAACCGTAAGCGCCTTTTGGCAAGGCTTCAGCAGGGCTTAATGTGCCTTCTGTAAGAATATAATAGTGAGCCTGCAATGGAGTGTTAATTAATTAAGGACAATCATATATGCTCACTACTCCACACCCTCAATGCTAATGTTAATTAGATGTAGTCTTCTATATGTCAATTAATGTTAATAAATGCTTAATTAATTTGAGTAATTTATAATTAGATGTTAATTAAGGATGTAATAAACATTAATTGACATAAGGTTTTAATGCTAATTATTTCAGCCTTTCAGTTCATTTACATAAATGGTATTGTTATATATAATAGCGAGCCTGCAGTAGATTGTTAATTAATTTAGGTAATTTATGTTTATTCATGTTAACTATTTGAGCCTTTCATTTCATTTACATAAATAGTATTGTTATACAGCATTGAGGGTGGGTTATAAACTACAGAAATATAAGGATGTAATAAACATTAATTGGCATATAGTATTAACGCTAATTATGCTAATTATTTAAGCCTATCAATTCATTTACATAAATGGTATTGTTATAACATTGTGGGTGGGGCTTAAACTGTTTTAGTATCAGCATTATTCTACTACTTGTGACACACAGTCTCACATAAATGTCCTAATAAATTCTGAATTTTTAAACTCTTTCAAACAATGACACTTTTATTCCTCCCGTACAGTGCTATTGTATTAAATCTTGATATCATTACCCAACATACAAGAACTATTGTTTTTAGTTCTCTCATTAGCTGTTACCCTTGTTTTGGTTTATAGTCAGTTAATGCTATGTGGGTGTTATTAGATTCGTCGCTTGCGATCGGGTGACCTAAAGGTCACACGAAGATCTTTGGTGCACATCAACAGTCTATTGAATTATTACAACATAATTCTGTCATAAACTGTGTTACTGTAACATTTCTGTCATCCCGTATATTATTTAGTGTTTATTTAAATGCTTATTCAACCCCCTCGGTAAATTTTTCAGGATTCGCGCATATTGTCACCCGTATTTTAGGGCGATTTGGGATTAAACTTGTCCATATAAGGTTATACGTATGCACCAAAGTTTGATCATGTGGTAAAAAGTCCGTGCAACTTTCGCGTCGTACTGAATGCGAAGATGATGCAATTGTTATTCTTGGTATGGTGTTATTTTAGTTATTATATTTCGAGAGTAAATTTTTTTAATGTAAAATATGTCTAGGACAGTTCGGGTTACACTATTGTCAAGATGCAACTTTCGCTAGATGTGTGCAGATTTGCGGAACAGAAAACATGCGTGAAATAAAACTTTTCAGCTGTGACGTGAGGATTATACGTATCGGGGAATGGAGCGGACAACACCCTATCATTCGAGATAGGAATAAAAATAAATGTATTGGTGAGTATATTTAATTTATTCTAGGGTTTCCCTTAACTTAAGGCTTAAGAATCGACTGGCGGCCAAATTGACCACTTCAATGGATATAAATGCCACTTAAAAATCAAAATTAAAAAAAAATGTTGTAAGGTTCATAGAGATTTTGCTCACAAACCTCTATCATCACTACACTGTTACAATTGATCTCTAACTTCAAAGTAAAGGGAAAGCAATGTAATTATACCCCTTTGGTTTTTTATGCTGAACTACCTACATATGAATGAGAAAAAAGGACCAATAGAAAGGTGTGAAAATTTACTATGGAATGTTTAATTAATAGACCCTTGCTTGGTCAGTGTAAATTCTTTTACTTTCAATGATTTTTCAATATTTTGAACAGATGTGAAATATTCCAATAATTTAAAAAAAAATTCAAATCTAAATTTCTTTACATAGTACAGTGAAGTGTTCCCTGTTAAAACTGCCACCACTGGGAAAAATATTGCCTTGCAAACACCCATTACCCATGATATCGCATCCAAAGGACCAAAGACGGAGTTGCAAGTTACTACAGGGACCCATGTAGCCTCGCCAGCACTCACCACCCATGATGATATCGCATCCAAACGTCCTGTGTAAAATGGTCAGTGTATTTTTTTTTAAATAATGTTTTTTAAAGTTAAAATCTTTCATAGATCAAGAATGTCCAGTTGATTTTGCTAATGTCAAAAAATCTGACATTTAAAACTTTTGTTGTGTAATTATTTATACTTTGTTTGCAGGATTATCTAATGGACACCCTTCTACTATTTTGTCTGCTTGAGGTAGGTTTTAAAACAAGAGGCCCATGGGCCACATCGCTCATCTGAGCAACAATGGCGAACTACTCTGACTTAAAACACTTTAAATAATTGAGAACATTAAAATTTAATATTTAGCAAAGTTAAGTACCATAACTTTCTCATGTAAGACTCAATATTTTATAAAGGGGCGGGGATGAAAATATATTGCGATATATAAATTATACATAACACCGGTATATAATTTCCTGCAATTTTTGCACATGTGAACAGTATTAGCTCTCTAACGATAAAAAATTCATACATTTTCGAAGACGTATATCAGTTAAAAAATCAGCACCCTTTGTGGGCTTACCTTATGTGTAATCATAATTTGAAGATGTTGAATCTACACAATTAAGGGATGCCAACATTTTTATTTCATTTATATTTTGTCTCAGAGGTCATTGAATACATATCTAGTTTATATGATGAAAATACTGGAAAAGGTGGTTACCATTTACCTGCAATATTTTTTGTTTTGTGTATTGGTATTTATGAAAAAAAAATCGAACTTAAATTAATGTAATTTTCATTTTCCACATCTAAGTGGATATTTGTTTGTGTTTATTTAAGATGCTAAGCTCTATTATTATACCATGCCGATGAGATACATTTCATTTTCACAGCTCTTATCTCATATGCAAAAGTTAACACAGATTGACGGACAGAGGATTGCCAGATAGTCTGGTAGCCAGTATCCAGTGTTTGCACTCTGTGGCAGAAGTCGCTAAGGCTACCGTCAAAAACTTAATTGGTCTTCCCTTTAAATAATTGTTTACCTGGGGTAAACTTTTGTGACGTTTTATAACCTTACTCACTTGATCGATGAAAACATTCGACTGGAAATTGTTGCCACATGACATGTTAAATTAAGCTATATATATAAATCAATGTACTGTCAGGCAAACAGGTATCACTTTTGTACTAAGGCCCATCAATTATTTTCATATTTCCTCAAAAACAACAAATAGCTACAAACCAAGATGATTTTCTGCTGCAATATTTTCTTTAAAATAATGATAATGCAGATCTCCTCATAATTATAATGTATCAGAACTGTTTAAAAAACGTTGTTTTTATTCACTCGTTTATCAAGTTGATATATAAACTACTGTTATATATATTGAGAAGATTCAAGTTGATCAGGAACACAATATCAATATGTGTTACATCAATATGTATTATTGTACGAATAGGCTCTGTATATTGGTTCATTTGTCTAAGACAATTTTGTGTATTATTAGGGTTTTTAGCCTGGGCTATTACCTGTACTCTGACCATTTTTCTGATCATCTTAAAGAAGTACTTGAAGAAATTTCATCTATGCAGATGTAATGTACAAGCACAGTCAGCTCACCAACCAGACACTGAGCCGAACAGTCAGCTCCAGACACCAAGCCCGGATGTGCAAGTCATCAATATATTCCTTTGTCAACCATCCACACACCACCCTCCCTTGCAACAACCCCGTCATCAAAGTACAGCACCCCTCAATCTGATACATCAGTTCATACAGTATCAACACGTCCGCTAAACAACAACCCACCAGCAGAAAGCACAAGATTCAAGACCAAAGCAAAAGTTTTGTTTGCAATATAAATAAATATGATTTTTATGCAGGATAAAAAAAACTACAGAGATATGATTTTTTAGAATATAACAAGTAAATTATTTTTTTGGACAGAGAGAGATGAATTTTGTTAAGTTTGCCGTTTCATTATTTTTTCCTGATGTTGGCATGACATTAACAATACGAAAAGTATGTGCATTATTTTGTGGTCTTTAGTAAAAGAAATATTCAATATTTATGTATGTAATTGAAATAATATGGTACTTCATGTCAAGTTTTTTTTTATTTTTAATCAGTTATGTTTTGGGTTTTTTTTTTTACTTTACGCATTTACATTTATTAAGAATATCTTTTTATTTACTTTCAGAAAACTAGAATTTGTTTTTAAATACATGTATTTATGAAACAAAAGTAAACTTACAGGAATTCAGAGTACTGTTGACACATGTTTGGTTCCGATGAATTTGTTAAAAACTCCTCCGGTTTTTATACTACACGATGAGGAAATTCTTGAGGGACATTTTGATCTCTTGAGAGATATTTTTAAAAATGAGGAATCATTCCCCCTTCACCATAAACAAAAAAATATTAATATATGCTAGGTGGATAAGGAAACAGGTACCATGAGTTGTGTCATAAATTAAAACCTGCCTTCACATATACCGCTCTGTTTGTCCACGCTTGCGTAAAAGTAAAGTTCCTTGTCAAATGAACTGTTTAGTCATTTTATATTATTTATTAAACTATAGCTAATGCAAATATATTCTGTAGCGAATAATTGCGACCTATTTTTTCATGGTTGGCAATCTAAATCAGTGGGGTAGTTAACACTGTACCAGCTTTGACATCTGACCTTTAAAAGATAGATATATTTTTTGGCCTCGATGAAGTTTATTACCAATTTTGTCAACAAATGCTAATTAAAAAAAAGTAAGAGTGTTAAACGATTAGGTGAATAAAAGACTCTTTATCGGAACGAATGCACCGAATGATTACGCACCGACGAATGTATTTCACACACATTCAGAGTAAATTATATTTATATATTTATATACTAGTACATACATATATCTAAGTTGTACCTATGAAAAAGAGAAACAGAAGATATTTGATAGTTCTGTTTCTTTAGTAAATATTTATACAACGGTTAATATAATTATTTACATAATGGATGGAAACTGTGATTATGCACAGGTAAAAAATGCATGTAGCACTGACACCATCAATATTTAATTGACATGTTACAATGTTATCCACAAGAGTTAATACCATTTTTTGTTAAAATTAAAACACTGCGGAAAATCTATTTCCGGCACAATTGTAATCAGATGATCAAAATCTGGACGAGCAGAACACGACAAGAGAAGGACGTACCGGTATGCGGACAGAGACTGATTGTACTGATCTGTATCAGTACTGCATCGCAGCGACTTGCCTTGTGTGTCCTCCCAGAGGGGAGGGGGTATATAAATGTATCCAAAGCAAGTTTGTGTCATGCGCGAAAATATCTGGGGAAGTCATTCGAGAAGCAAGGTTGTTCAGCTGCGCCGTGCAGTTGGAAATATCCCCTCAGACCGAATCGTTTTACCCGAATTCGTTATAACCGTAAAATTTTGCAAAGATTTGTTAAGAATTTTACGGGGGACTCAAAAAAACTTAACTATATCTGAGAATTTGCTATATCCGTGTTCGTACTAAACGAATTTTACTGTATTGGTCAATGTGCCGCATGACAAGTCATGAATTCCCATTCGCCCATGGCAAACCATAGGTTGTGATCTTTTTGAAAAGGGAAAAGATTACCTCATACTTGCAGACTATTATTTTGAATACTTTGAGGTGGAAAGACTGCACAGTGAAACAGGAAGTACAATCATACGCCTGATGAAATCCCAATTCACACGTCATGGAATCCCGGATAAAGATTATCTCACAACGGACCACCGTTTGGTAGCAGAGAGTTTGTAGAATTTAGCAGAAGTTATGAATTTGAGAATGTTACATCGTCGCCCAAATATGCGCAGTCGAATGGCAAGGCTGAAAATTCTTTAAAGATTGCGAAGCGACTTTTCACAAGTGCGCAATGGACGGGAAATATCAATTTCTTGCACTCCTGGATCTACGCAATACGCCTACTCAAGGAATAAACTACTCACCTGCACAACGAATCTTTGGTAGACGCACCAGAACGCTATTACCAGTGGCTAAAAACCTACTCAGACCACGTTATGCTGATGTCATCAAGGAAAAGCTCTATGAACGCAAGGAACGTCAGACATACTACTATAATCGAGGAGCTAAAGAGCTGAAACCCTTATCAGAAGGAGATAACAGTTCGCATTAGTCCTGTTCGCATTAGACCTACAGGAAACGAGAAGGGATGGAAGAAAGCATTTGTTCAGGAACGGAGTGATGTATGATCGTACAAAGTGAGAAATGAGGATGGTCGTATATACCGTCGCAATCGACGTCATCTCCGATTTAGTCAGGAAACATTCCGTCCTGATCATGAAAATGCAGAGCCTGAACTGCTTCCTAGACAACCACAGTGCAATGATGATCCAGTTTGTACTATAGTAAGCAGTGAACCAACACCAGCTACACCAACCGCGGAACTTCCCAATACACCAGTTTCCACTCCTGTTCAGCATCCTAAGCAACCAGTATCAGCAAGTCCAATGAAGACAATGAAGAGTGGTCGTGTAATTGTGAAACCAATGCGTTACCGCGTTGTTTAGGGCATAGGTAGATAGTGAAAGAGGTAATAATAACTCCTCGTCTACCTATTTTTAAGCTTAGCTTAGATTTCATGTATATTACTACACGTAATACTAATTTACTGTGTTAGTACTCAAGTTTGTATAGGAAAACTGTGTTGATGGCATAATAATCCCTAGTCTCCCGTACAGGGCCAATAGCCTTGTATCTGCTATTCAATGTTGATTAAAACTGTTTTACGTTCTATTATTTAAGTAGTCGAGTGCATAATTCACGAGGGGCGCAGCCCCGAGTGTATTATGCACTCGTCCATAGTGTATCTCAACATAACGAATACAATTGTATTGTGGGTAAATCACTTGCACCATAATTAGCTTTCTATTTTCTTACGGTATTCTGGTGAATGACTCGCAGGTGTCAGATGATGTCATATTACGCAATTGTTTAGTTTTCACACCAGGTCTGCGGTCTTATCAGTGCTCCAAGTTGCGACTAAAATGGTCGCATTTGCGACTAAAATTTCAATTTTGCGACCAAAATTTCATAGTAACTCGCATTTTCGCGACCGAGAAAATTTGGACATGCGATCGTCTCGGGATCGAAACTTGTCGTGATCGGGATCGAAATTCATCGTAATCGGGATCGAAATTAACAAAAAATTAACTCTCGGTCAATGTAATGTTTGAATAAATGTTAGCTTGAATCAATCGTCGCTGGAATGTAGATTAACATTGTAAATCACGTGGCCACGATGGCGGAAAAACGAAAGTCAGGGCTTCTGTCGTTTGGGTTTACAAAAAAAGAGTAAACAAGACGATGAAAATACAGAAGGTAAAGACACACAAGATGATGAATGTACAGAAAACTTGTTTATAAAATTATTATCAGTTATTATGGCGAGTGAATTATTTTTTGATGGCGACCATAAATTCTGAAATAGCGACCTAAAAAAATTGTTGGTCGCCATTTAGCGACCTGATATCAATTGTGACTTGGAGCACTGCTTATTGCACAAACTGCAACATTTTCGCACGCACCGATGTAACTTGGCCGGAATGGTCACGCGATTTCAGGCTGTGTCGCTGTGATTATTGCAATATCTTTTCGGACCGTCACGGATATGGATGTGCAATTTTCACAGACAAACATGGATGTTGATGTCGATTTGGGAGATATTGACGATGCAACTGTATCGCAAGTTCAAAACGAAATTGAGTGCGATTATTTGTTTGGGACAAACATTCTCTTTGTTTGAAGACGGAAATTTCAGAGACTTCGCACTCACGCAGCCTCTTACCCTCGATAATGTACTCGATGAACTGGAGAAACAGTTTGCTGAAAACGAGAATTCGTCAACCAGTACAAGTACACCAAGTGATGTCGCAATTGAGAATAACTCTACCACCAATAGTGATAGATAAATTTGTGAACGAAGACAAAGTTAAAGAACTTTTAACTTCTACGTTAAGTAAAAACACGCACAAGAACACGGAATGGGCAGTTTCAACCTTTAGTCGATTGGAGATAAACTAGAATACAAGGTACAGGGGACCATATTTCTGAGATTTTGGATTTTGAGATCGCGGACATTAATAAATGGTTAAGCAAGTTTATGATCGAGACGAGGCGACAAGATAGCAACCCAT
>WFKH01011925.1:169709-180480 GCA_016163765.1 Magallana hongkongensis | reverse complement strand
GTAACAAAAGCAGACCCTGGTTTATTGATCACGTAACAAAAGCAGACACTGGTTTATTGATCACGTAACAACATGTCATATAAATTTTGAAAACAAAAATCCCAAGGTAAACAACTAGAACTCTTTTATGCAAAGGAACGCCACAACTGATCCATATCACGAGTCATTCAGCAGTGATTCCTAATCAAACTGTATTTTTTCATCACCAAATAGATCTTGGTTCTTGTAATAAGTATCCTGAGCTAATAGACAGAACTTCTACTGCCCATGTTCTAGTTTTAGATCGAAAAATGTTTATGATAAAAACCCATGTTTTGCATGAGAGAGAAGTGATTTATTTACCCCTAACCTGTGACACTCAAGCCAACGATAGATTTCATTTCATCAACAATATTTTTCCCTTTTCTCATTTGAAATTTATTTGCCTACATTTAGTTCTCTTGACTATGGTTATCGTTTTAAAAACCGTAAAACATTCTATTTTCTTCTCAAAGTTAAGAAAATTATGATTTGCTAACATAACATGTCAATGACAGCAAATCCATTATTTGCTTAAGTAAAAAAATATATTCACAGCCATAGGCCACAGGGGGGTGAGACACAATTATTGCCCAAGGAAATGGTTGGTTAGATACAAACTATATCAAATTCTACATCGCTTTCATATGGAGCATTCTCACGGACGAATGGTCATAGTCACATGTCATACATCTCCTATTTTGAAACGATTTTCCATTTCTTATCACTTCTTCTGTACACCATTTTATATACAATATTGTCAAAATTCTGATGTTGTCCTTCTTGCAACTCTCTCCACTAGCCCTGACAGCATCTACAGGTACTCTTCACACTTTTTACAAATTCTCTCTTCAGAATTTTGTGCGTGGTCAAAATAAGCTGCAGTGGTTTATATTCCTTGATTATAAGTTCAGAGGACATTTACAATACTTGTTGACGGATATAGAGAACAAAAATCTAGATAATGATTTTTTTCGTCTTCCGCAATTTTTGTACAACTTAAAAGCGTTTGGTCCAAAATGCATTTCTTGGATTCAGTCTGTCTTAAAGAGATCCTCATTTACTTGCAGTCATTTTTTAAACGCGTTCTATCACATCCAAGCTTACAGATCTGAGATATCTCTGTTTTTCCAAAGTTAATGCATACAGTTTTTATGTAGTCTGCTTTGTTGGCTGACAAGGAATCGACGTTTGTTCACTAAGCTGTATTGGTTTCCATAATAGAGCTGTCTAATTTAAAATTTAACTTTGCAACTTTATTTATTTTATTTAAAGCATTCCGAATGTATATTGGGCCAATGCCTCTTCTTTTTTTTGGCATTATCCATTTTAACCATCTGATCGAAGCTTTGTTGTAGTAATCACTTTGGTATTCGGCTAACGGTATCTGGGGAATGAGTTTTCCTACACACCCCTCCTCGGCAATATAGTCATGGTCTTGTAATTTTTGAGTGTTCACACATCCCATTCACGAAAACATGTACATCCGTGGCATAGCGTTTCATAGTAATGACATTTAGAGTCGGCAGTGGTTCCTGTGTGTCTGCATATCTCTCAAACCTTACGTTCAATCACGTTTACCTTCCACAGTGTGACTTTCGACAATTCAAACACAATGTGCAAGACAGTCCGGGGCAAGATTTACATCGCACCGGGTCGTGAGCATATCCTTCGGGAAATTGTAATATGCTATCGCTTTGCGTGCATTCAAAATCAAAGAAAATAAAGTTGGTGACTGACTTCTTGTATTCTTTTGGACGTATATAACATGAGTAGAGAACTATACTCGTTTCTTTAGATGTTGTTACCCATATTTGTCTGCGAGAAAAAAACACCAATAATCTCACCTTTTATTTATTTATTGGGTTTAAAGTATCAATAATACTTATCGTATATTTGACTCCCCATCCCAGTTTGTTCTATGTAAAAGCCCTTGTACTTTGTATATACTGCCCCTTTTATAACTCCCTTCTGTAGCTTTGACGTCACCCAAGTACTCTTCTCAGTTCTTACATACTTCCCGACCCCCACTCTTACGTATTTTGTGCGTAAAGTCATACTCACATGCTGTTAACAGGCGCGCTCGGGAGTAAATACTTATCTCACATCTTCTTAGATGGCGTGGGAATTTCTCCATCCCTATGATATGTTTTAGATCACAAGGACAAATGGGAAATTTTTATACTCTGGGTATTCAGCCATTCTGCTTGTCAGTTTGAAATTAAAGGCAAACCTATATTTCTCTTAATTTTCCTATGGTATGCAGCTCTTAATGATATACATTTTAATCAGAAATTTAAAAGTAACAAAAAACCAAGTTCATTTATAAATGAAAGTTGTTTTTAATGTTAAAAAAGTTTAATTCTCATCCAAGCTGCAATAATTGTTATTTACTTATATTTAATCATGAAGATTATTAGATTAAAAAACCATTCATGTCATAACTTGATTAATTTATTTCAAAAAATAATCAGATATTCTCTAAATCTACACTTTGTTCCTAATTTCTATATGTTAACAAAGATGTTAATTTACTCTTTTTGTATTCTTTGAATAAATGTCATTAATTTTAAAATTTCTTCAAATATTTTTAATATATACTTAATGGAAAAATCGTGATATCATTTGTCCATCTTATTAAAGTGAAAATGAAAAACCAAACTTTCAACCATCTTCAAGATATTGAAATACCTAAAAGTAAAACAAGGATGGGAGTACGCGATCGTGAAACATTGCGTTTATATATATGATTTGTTATTTAATTTTATTTAAATTAATTTATCGTCTGAAGATTAAAAACAATGAATATAACATATCGATTAAAAAAAGTCCTTCTTTTCTCACAGTTTGAATGCCTGCAGCCACACCGCTTGATTCTTGTTTAATTTTGAGAAATAAATCGATATAATCACTGAAGGTCATTAACAGTGTCACCAGGTGAAGAGACTATATCAACATGATAGATTTGGTACTTTGTGACAATAACGTTACCGGCTTGAACTGACCGAACGAGCTCTGTATACATCACTCTCCCGTTGTACACTGGTCCTTGTCCGAGTAAGACCAACGCAGTAGTCATTCTTGTTCTGCGCAAGTTCTGCATAACGTAAACACTAGTTTTCCGTTTATTCTTTGCGATAAAACTGAAAAATAAAGATTGTAAAACTTTCATTATAGCTAACTCAAAATAATTCCCAATGCTTTGAAAATCCTTATTTATGATCTGAGTGTGTATAAGTAGATATTTTCAATATATATTGCCGGAAGGATATAAAGAACACTAGAGCCGAGCTCGTTGCAAAGCAACGAGGAGGTCGTCCGTTGCAGCTTCGTGTTGAAAAAGGATTGTTAATACGATAATAGTCATGATGTTATATACTAGTGCTTATAAATGAGTAAATGGATGGCATGTATCAGCCCCTTATTGAAAAGGACAGCAATTCCAATCCAGCAATAATTCAGTCAAGTAAAAACACATGGTTTCTCTTCTTAATATATTTGACAGCGTATTAATTATTAGAATGTGTGCGAAATACATGTAAGAAGAATTCATCAGCAACCGCTTAACAGCAAATGCCATATTTATAATAATAAATTTTTCTCCGCAAAGAGATTGACCGATCAAAAGATTTTAGATCCTATTTTTGATTTATTTTCTGTTCATTGCATTTCAGAACAGTTACTATACATGTACATCATTGGGATCTTGAACTTCTCAGATAGCCCTGCTTTATTAAAGGATGAAACATTGAAAATCACGTTGCGTAACTATTCACTGAAAAAAATAGTTCAAGGTCACAGCACAACCCTTACTTTTTCTGGTGAAACTAAAACTGGATTTGACAAAAGACGGAGACAGCATAGAATAGACATCTGTTTCACTGATGTCTGTTATGATTTTGACCTTTGAACTATAAACTAAGTTTATGGTCACTACACACTTATAAACCACAAGTACTGTTTGCAATGATCTATATTTTTGCCAGGAGAGAGAACACACGGTCCAGACTACAGTGTATACAGTGCTATGATATTGACTCTCTACATAGACACTTTAGTTAATTGATGCCCTTAAAACAAAAAATACTGTAATGTACCTGACATCATTTAAGTGGTGTCCCTCTGAAAAAACCCGGTCACTTAAATTATTGACATAAGAATAGAAAGCTTTGCATGCAACTTTGTAAATCTTAAATTTTGACTAAGAGTTTATTGAAACTTCAAACAGTGGTCTGTGATATAACCATGACATTTAAAAAGTATCGATATCTTGATTCAAGTTCACTGTACATCCTTGACTTATGAATTAATCTTTTTACTCATATAAGCCAGAAACTCCCTGCCCACTTTGCATTTAATAGCATCAGTAAAAACAACCAGTAAATCAGGCTTGGGTGAAATCAAATCCATGGTTTTATTGAATGAGTAATAAATTAGTACACATAGTAAAATATCACACAGTTCACGTGTACTACATTTTAAAAACCAATGAGTAAAATAAAACCATACTCGTACAAAAGCAAGTAAAGTGACCTAAAGGTCATCATGCGTATAACAATATAGCAGTAAACTCCGAGCTGGAGATGTGCATATCCATTGACAAAAACTAAATCTAATTTATACTGATTAAGCTAATCGAAACTAATCAATGTCTAAGAGGAGGGTAGGTGGGAGAAATTTTTTAAGGAAAATGGCGTGGCCTTGCCCTTCGACTAATTCAAAGAAAGTGAAGAGAGAGAGGGAAGTGGGCGCAAATTTAGGATTTCCTCAAGGCCTCTGATTGGTTGGTGCCATGCCAACATGACAAGATCCATCGGGACCCCTTTTAAATATAGAAAAAGTGCCAAGGCGACCCGATGGAACTAACAACCCATGGTTACGTAATATTACCGCACAGTATCCCGAGACTAGCGCTGCTGACCAACCCAATAAACAAAGGACCCCCTGAGGCAAATAAACAAAGCCGGGTGGTCTAAAAATAGCAACTACGATCAGCAACAGGCACTGCATGCGGTAACAAAGTGGCAGGGTAGTTTTATGACACATGTATAGAACACGCAAATGGAAGAACATTACGTAGACATTAATAATAAATTAAACAAATTTTAATTATCTAATATATGGTCTGGACACCTGACCTCCACCCTTTTACCTAGAAACTTGGTTTGAGGTCACTACACACTCTTTATTCAAAGGCACTTTATGGATAAAGTATTAGAAGTACATGTAAGTGAGTTAAATGTACACAGACCCTATTACAGAGAAATTATACTTGTGGAAAAGTAAACATACTCATCATTATTCGGCGCCATCAGAATGGGACGTCGACCCTAGTTATACATGTATATGAATAGATATTATGACTATAAATTATGATTGATACCCATTGTCATGTAAGAAGGGGGATTAACCAAGTGTTCTGTCCACGACTTGGATAAACGTATTTTTGAATTGTTATTTCATACATAATGTATAATGCTGCATTTGTATATTAGGAAAGTATCAATTGCCAGTAATAATCTGTTTAGAAAATATGTGGTCACAATTTATCTACGTAAATGTAGCTTGTACACTGATCCTGATCATATTTGAATAAATGTTCAAATTTTCTGCGATGTTTAGTACTGGTTGACGACAATGCGCGGATCTAGAGGGGGCGGGTGGGTGGGTAACTGGATATTTCAAACAAACTTATCAAATGGACCTAGTAAAATTACTAATCATATATACATGTATGCATTGGACACCCACTGGCAAACAACATTATCCCACGGACCCCCCCCCCCCCCCCACTCCTTAAGCGTCCGGGGGAAAATCCTGGAACCGCGAATGACATGGTATTTATCATGCCATATCCTTACGGATCACGGGACTCCATGACTGTGATTTTGTTTAGTTAAAAGTTTTAAAAATTGTAAGTTGTAGTTGATCCCGTGTTGTACATTTATTACGCGACCTCCGTGCGCTCATTTTGCGGTAGAAGTAAAAGCGCTGATCAGACAACATACACACACACACACACACACACACACACACACACACACAAACGATTTGGTAAAAAAATATATCAACAATTCGAGTGCGCGTGCACCGCATACGCATAAGTTCGACTTGTAAAGTTTGCACGAATAAAAATCTCCGCAATCTACGGATTTGTAGCATTTTTAACCGTATGACCGCTACTCGATCTTCTACAACTGCCCGAATCTAAACAATTGTTTTTTAACATATCTATTACTCTTCAAACATCAACAAAACTTATATAAAATTCACACATGTTCCCACGAAAATGAAAGATATAAAAAAAGTAATTGCAATGAGTTTGCTTCCACAAAGAATCAAACGACCATACAGAAAAACTACAAAAGCAATCATCTTACCGTTTCTATTTTAGGGCATGAATCTAAATGTTACATTAAAGTTTTGTAATTCAAAGAATTCAAAACTATCTATAACAATACAGGGTGAATTAAACATAATTTTTTTAAAAAATTCACGGGAATATGTACCTAAAATAATCACTCAATTCCGGACATCGATCAGCGAGGATTTTTTTTATCGTGCGAGCCCCTCTCACATACATGTAACATTGCAACACGGAACTTTGGTTTTAAACTGCCTTACAATAAACGCTTGGAGAGTATTTTTTAAAAAAAAAACCCTCCATTTTGGATCCTGTTCAATTAATGCATTCAAATTCTATTTTGCTCTCTCTCTCTCCTCTCTCTCTCCTCTCTCTCTCTCTCATTTTTGTACAATTTATAAGTAAGAATACTTATAATACTTTATACACTTAAATGCTAATTTGTGTTCGCCAAATATTAATTCATAAGACAGGTTGATCTGGCAGGGTGTGAATATCGTCTAAAAAGTGTTCAAGTCTGTCCTGTGAATGCTTCACAGTCTCAGCAGTAATTAACGGAGATAATCATGAGTAAATATTTTAATCTTTAAGTTGAAACGCTAGTCGATTTCACATGAACCGGTCAAAATTTCGGCGTTGTCTTGAATTTAATCAATAAACATGCACACCTGTGATAGGGTAGAAGCCCACGAAGCTTGACGTGTGTATTAGCTAGACTACCGCAGATCTCTTGTCCACTCGCGCGGGATTTGCAAGGGATTGATTATGTAAATGTATACACAAATCCCAGTGGCCGTGTTTGGTTTAAAATGTTTGCAGTTTTATATATGTTTCATTTTAAACAATATAACTATTTTGATGACATCGACAAGATCTCAAAAAACACCTTTTATAAAGAAAACATAACCAACATATGTAATATTTTTGAATTATGAAGCTAAAACAGATTTCATCATTAACAGGTGAATCTTTTTTTGTTGATCTCAAATATTATTTCTGTAGTTTTTAGAACATTTTAGACTTACAATCCCACCACTGATATATGCCTCGGCTGACTATGCTTCAGATGGGAATAATAATGCTTTTACTAATTCTTAATTTACACTCTATCGTTTAAATCAATTTAAGGATGAAAAAACGTTTATGTGTAATCGACATTCAAACAATTCTTTGTGTTTGCGATTAAATAAAACCATGTATGCAAGACGCGAGTCTTGTGTATTAGATCACGGCTGCTAGGTGGTCAAGCCGCGACCGATCTCCTCGGCCGCGGGCAAGGGGTGAGTTACGTAATGACACACACAGCTCAGAACCCAGGTACATGTAGATTTGATAATGATTAAAATGCATTACATACATGTAGGTATTATTTTTTTAGACTTAGATACCCACAATTGATATATGTCTGACGATGTTTCAGATTGAGATAATATTGCTTTTATATTTTTTAAACACTATATCAATTTAAGATGAATTAACTTTTATATGAAATCAAAATTAAACAATTCTTTGTGTTTACGGCTAAACAAACTCATACAAGTAAGATGCAGATCTTGTGTATTAGATAACCGCTGACCGCTAGGTAGTCCGGCCGCGACCGATCTCCTCGGCCGCGGGCGAGGAATGCGTTACGTAATGACACACACAGCTAAGAATCCAGGTAGATTTGAAATGCGTGCAGTATAATGACTAAAATATATTTAATAGAAGTTATTTTTTTAAAATCCAGTGCATGTATTTTACTAGAAAAGAAAAAGATTGTTTATATTTTCTCGTTCTCGTTTTTCTTAAGGATTCTCCACTAGAAGACCTAAAAAGAAATGACTAACAATAAAGCTGTAAGAAAAACATGTATACTTTTCAAAAAAAACTTTCTCTAATGAATTAAAGCATCCCGTATAAGCTGGTACACTTTCAGTTGTTAATTTATGTCATTTGTGCGCACAAAGACTATTCGTTTACTTGCAAAATGAAAACAGGTACGTATTAACAAGACAAGCTTTTTACACTCATATTACGCAATACGGTACAAAATAATTTTGTAACGACATTATTAACATCATAATAAACAACTTTTCCAGCGACAGCTATATCAAAATATTAACCATTTTTGAGTTATAAAGCGAAGACCTTTAAGGGCTCTAGGCCCCTAATTTAAGGGGCCAGCCCTTTTTCAATGGTGTCAAGTGAAAGCCCTTGATATTTTGCACATTTTTTGTTCTGTATGTGTTCAGAAAAAATTTAAACTATAAAGTTACGAGACAAAAACACGACCAAAAATCAGCATTTTTCAAAACATAAAATGAAAATTAATTTTTTGAAACTTTAAATGGGAAAAATCGTAAAAACAAAACTCAGAGGACAACGTTCAAAGTATCTATTTTCAAGATTTATGACTTTGAAACACATGCCATGGATGGTTTCAGAGCCTTTGCGTGCACAGGAATGCCTATATTTTTTTGAAAAAGGGGAATAACTCGGCACCGAAAGTGATGATTTCAGTGATTTTCAGTTGATGTTGAAAATTTGTAATTTGCAATGTACCCTAAAAATTTGAACGTAATAGGACAACAAACAAGCGAGATATTTGAGTTTAAAAAACGTCTAGAAGAAAAAAAAGAAAAAAAAACTAGAGCAAAGCTCGTTGCAAAGCAACGAGTGGGTCTTCCGTTAATGTCGAAAGTAAAGCTAGAAGTTCCTGTAAGAAGCAGAATTCTTAAACCAATATACATGAGAAACTAAAACAAAAAGAAAAAATCGAATTATTCTTGGTACGAGTTACAAAATCCGAATGATTCTAAGTACGAATAAACACTAACCTTATCAATATCAAGAACGACTTTGCAAATAAAAATCCGAATGTGTTAAAGTACATTTAACAATCATCGAATTATTTTAGGTACGAGTTAATTTAACTTTAAACATAACACTATTTTCTTAACCAAGAATGTAGAATCAAAATTTCCGGAAAAATCAATTTTTTTAAACCCCTATATCTCTGTAATGCATCGTCTGATTTTAAAACGGATTTCAGATTTAAATTAAGCCTTATAAGTTGAACATTTTTGCTTCTATAGTTATTAACAAATTATTTTTCAGTAAAAAGTTATTATTTAAAGACTTTGTAGCCCTCCTGGCCCCTAATTTGAGGGGTCAGCCCCTTTTTCTTGATATCAAATGAAAGGTCTTGCAAATATAAACATATTTTGTTCAACAAGTGTTCACGAATTGTTAACCGTTCTAGAGATATCTGAACAACTGTGTTTTAGGGGCCGACCCTTAAACTCCTTACTGGGGCCAACAACAAAAAAGTTTTAGGTATTATATTATTAAAAACATAATTTTAAGCAACTTTTCTTCTACAATGCTTTTCAAAATATTTCTCCTTTTCTAGATATTAATGATCAGAGTTTGGGACTTCTGGCCCCTTGAAACCCCTAATTACGTAACATATGACTTAGGTATGGTATGTATAGATTAATAACTGTACAATAAACATTTTTGCTTCTATAATATATAACAAATTATTTTTCAGTAAAAAGTTATTATCAATTGACTTAAGAGCCCTCTTGGCCCCTAATTTAAGGGGCCAGCCCTTTTTTCTTGATATCAAATGAAAGATCTCGCAAATATGAACATATTTTGTTCAACAAGTGTTCAGGAATTGTTGACCGTTCTAGAGATATCTGAACTAATGTGTTTTAGGGGCCGACCCTTAAACTCCTTACTGGGGCAACCAACAAATTTGTTTAGGTAGCATTTTGTTGAGAACATTATTTTAAGCATTTTTTGTTCTACAATGCTTTTCAAAATATTTCTCCTTTTCTAGATATTAATGATCAAAGTTTTGGACTTCTGGCCCCTTGAAACCCCTAATTACGTCACATATGATTAAGGTGTGGTACTGTATAGATAAACAGCTGTACAATAAACATTTTTGCTTCTTTAATGATAACAAATTATTGTTCTGTAAAGAGTTATTGCAAAAAGACTTTTGAGCCCTCTTGGCCCCTAATTTGATGGGCCAGCCCCTTTTTCTTGAAATCAAACGAAAGTCCTTGTTAATCTGAACAACTTTTGCATTACATGTTTTAACAAAATATTTCCACATTAAAAGCTAGGGGTGAAAATGTGCGAAAATTTCGTGAAAAAAATTGGTGCCAATTTTTTAGCTCGGGCGAGCATCGGCGCCTTGCGCATTTTTTAAAATATCAAATAAATAGGATCATCTACAGACATTCATCTACTATCCCTGAAAGTTTGATGTTTCTATCACAATTAGTTTTTGAGAAGTTACGTGGACAAAATGGTCCTTAAAAATTCACTAAATCCTCAAAATCTCAAACCGGAAGTGACGTCATCAGCCAAAAATTTTATAATATCAAGTAC
>WFKH01011925.1:120943-156184 GCA_016163765.1 Magallana hongkongensis | reverse complement strand
AAATGATTCGATGATTGTTAAATCGTACTTAAACACATTCGGATTTGTATTTGCTAAGTCGTTCTTGAAATCGAGAAGGTTTTTGTTAATTCGTACTTTGAATCATTCGGATTTTGTTAACTCGTACAAATAATTATTCGATTTTCTTTCTTTTTGTTTTAGTTACTTACATTTATTGGTTTAAAAACTCTGCTTCTTAGAGGAACTTCTAGCTTTACTTTCGACATTAACGGAAGACCCACTCGTTGCTTTGCAACGAGCTTTGCTCTAGTTATTCTTTTTTTTCTTTTTCTGACTTTTTTGGAGCGTTATTTCTCAAAAACTATTCAACCGATTTCCACGAAATTTTCAGGACTGATCAAGCATCATCGGCGCTACATATTGCCAAATTTTCAAATGATGACGTCACTTCCGGTTTCAGATATTGACGATTTTGTAAATTTTTAAGGGTCATTTTGTCCACGCATCTTCTCCGAAACTAATCAAGATAGAAGCTTGAAACTTTTCCAGGATGTAGAGTAAAGTCTGAAGTTGTACCCCCCTGCTTCCAATTATTAAAATTGCGCAAGGCCTCGAAGCTCGCCTGAATCTGAATATTAGGACCAAATTTTTTCACGAAATTTTCGAACATTTTCTCTAATATCTTTTGATGTATAAATATTTTGTTAAAACATGTAATGCAAAGGTTGTTTCAATTTCAACGGGCTTTCATTTGATATCAAGAAAAAAGGGCTGACCCCTCAAATTAGGGGCCAAGAGGGCTCTAAAGTCTTTTTGCAATAACTCTTTACTGAACAATAATTTGTTATCAATTATAGAAGCAAAAATGTTTTTTGTACAGCTGTTTATCTATACAGTACCACACCTTAATCATATGTTACGTAATTAGGGGGTTCAAGGGGCCAGAAGCCCAAAACTTTGATCATTAATATCTAGAAAAGGAGAAATATTTTAAAAAGCATTGTAGAACAAAAAATGCTTAAAATAATGTTGTCAACAATATGCTACCTAAAAAAAATTTGTTGATGGCCCCATTAAGGAGTTTAAGGGTCGGCCCCTAAAACACATTAGTTCAGATATCTCTAGAACGGTCAACAATTCCTGAACACTTGTTGAACAAAATATGTTTATATTTGCAAGATCTTTCTTTTGATATCAAGAAAAAAGGGCTGGCCCCTTAAATTAGGGGCCAGGAGGGCTCTTAAGTCTATTTATAATAACTTTTTACTGAAAAATAATTTGTTATATATTATAGAAGCAAAAGTATTCTTTGTACAGTTATTTATCTATACAGTACCATACCTAAGTCATATGTTACGTAATTAGGGGTTTCAAGGGGCCAGAAGTCCAAAACTCTGATCATCAATATCTAGAAAAGGAGAAATATTTTGAAAAGCATTGTAGAAGGAAAGTTGCTCAAAATAATGCTTTTAATAATATAATACCTAAACCTTTTTTGTTGGTGGCCCCATTAAGGAGTTTAAGGGTCGGCCCCTAAAACACAGTTGTTCAGATATCTCTAGAACGGTTAACAATTCGTGAACAGTTGTTGAACAAAATAGGTTTATATTTGCAAGACCTTTCATTTGATATCAAGAAAAAGGGGCTGGCCCCTTAAATTAGGGGCCAGGAGGGCTACAAAGTCTTTTAATAATAACTATTTACTGAAAAATAATTTGTTATATATTATTGAAGCAAAAATGTTCAACTTATTAAGCTTAATTTAAATCTGAAATCCGATTTAAAATCGGACGATGCATTACAGAGATATAGGGCTTTAAAAATTGATTTTTCCGGAAAATAGTGTTATGTTCAAAGTTAAATTAACTCGTACCTAGAATGATTCGATATTTGTTAAGTCGTTCTTAAACATTTTCGGATTTTTTTTGTCAAGTCGGTCTTGAAATCGTTAAGGTTTTTGTTAATTCGTACTTAAAGTCATTCGGATTTTGTTAAGTCGTACCAAGAATTATTCGATTTTTTTATATCTTTTCGTTTTAAAACTCCTGGTATTGGTTTCAGAGCTCTGCTTCTTACAGGAACATCTAGCTTTTCTTTCGACATTAACGGAAGACCCACTCGTTGCTTTGCAACGAGCTTTGCTCTAGTTCTTATTTTTCTTTTTTCTTTTTTTTTTCTTCCTAGACGCGAACTTTGAGGCTTCATGTCTTGCTCATTTCTGAACGGTTTTTGCTCAAATTTTCAGGGCTCATAGACATTACAAAACACTATCTAAAACATTTCATAAACTTTAAAATTCCTTTTCCGTTAACGAGTTATTCCCCTTTTAAAAATTTTTAGGGCCTTTGGTTTCCAGACAAAGGCTCCGAGACTATGATAGCAGGGAATGGGAATCCAACGAATTTGAATAACAGAGACATTGAAGTTGTGCACATCGATTTTTGTTTTTGGATTTCGTTTTTTATTTAGAAAAAGGTAGGGGTCAAAAAATAGGATTCCAAAAAGTGCTAAAATTTAGACATATTTTTCTTTGTATCTTTTAAACGAAAAATATTTTGTTAAGACATGTAGAATAAAAGTTGTGCAGAATGTTAAGGGCTTTCATTTGACACCAATAAAAAAAGGGCTGGCCCCTAAAATTAAGGGCCAATAACGCTTGAAAGTTTTTGCTTAATAACTCAAAAACGGTTAGGATTTCGATATGGCTGTCGCTGGAAAAGTTGTTTGTTGGGATCTCAGAAAGATCGTTACAATGTTTTTTTGTTGGTGATTTGTGTTGTATGAGTGTAAAAAGCTATACGTGTTAACATGTACCTCGTTTAATTTGACAAGTTAACGAAAGTCTATGTGCGTGCAACTGGCATAAAGTTACCACAGAAAGTATGCTGGTTTATACAGGAAAATTTTTTTTAGAATAGTTTTTTTTTTTTTTTAGGAGTTTATGTCAGTTTTGTTAAGTTCTTATAGTGCACAACCCCTAAAACGAGAATCGGAAAACAAAACATTCTTCTTCCTTTGTAGTAAAACACAAAGTACGGATTTAACAGTCTACAATTATCGAAGATTTTTGAAGAATGTGTGCCTGGATTTCAGCCTATCTTGTTTCGTCGATCGTTCATTGGATATTCCTTGCCAGTGCGGTGGTTGTCATATTATTTTTGTTCAAAACGCGTTTCTACAAGTCTTTTCGTCCAATGTAACGTGTTCGGGTGTATGAAATACCTGAATGCGGTGAAGCATGAATAGTGCTCTCCGCCTTATATAGGGGGGAGGGGGTGTAGCGACGAGCGTAACAATAGACATCGACAGCTAATATGGCGGTAGTCGGAGAAAAAGGGAAATAATGTGTATTTATGAATTCATGTCAGCTTTAAAATAAACAAAGTCGTCATTTAACGGGAAGTCAACGTCCAATTGATACCTTCACAAAGAGTGTATCAAAATTTCAAACATCTGAAATGAAAGGTTGCCGAGAAATCTTTGATCGAAATTGACATCTAGCTGTATTTCATTATTTGTTTTTTTGGTTTCGGCAAGGCTGTAGGATTTTTAATGGCTATGTACGTGTGTAATGTTATCATTATGGTTAACTAACTTTTAATTCAGAACCTAGGAGAAACATCCGGAACATTCAGTTAGAACGATCCCGTCGCTTTGCCACTGGTAGTATCTTCAAAGGTAAAGAAAAGTAAACCAAAATCCTGAGTATCAAATTTCATTCGTCTTGCAGGCAGAAACAAAATGACAGTGCCTGTTCTGTTAAATGAGATATTCAGTTCAAGGCTAGTTAACATCATCTCACCTAACCTATTCGTGCCCGCTGGCACATAAGGCCGGGTTCCGATGAGGAGTTTAATTACATTTTGGACCTTACAAACTTGGAATTACCCTCTTCTAACAAAGAACTAACCAAGACAATGCATATGTCGACCAATTGTCAGATGCAATCAATACAATAAACTGAGAACAACACAATCAGAGACAAGATTCTCAAATCTTCAGTGGAATTCATGGACGACAAAATTGGTCTCGCCAATAACAGACTTGGAGAAGTTCGGGGAGAAACCCTAAATGCCATCGGAAAATCCACCCCAGCGGCTGGAGCGGCCAAAACTAAATTTAACGGAAAAACCAGACAATTGATGGAAGAATTTGATCAGAAACTTTTGGATTTCATACTAAATATCCGTTCAGAAAGAAAATTCACTAAAAATCAACACTCCACTCCAAGAGATCTTCCCATGGAAAAGAAAAGAACGTAAACAGATGACACCAATTCCGTCCATATTATTTATGTTTTCTAATAAAGAAGAAAGCAGCCATTGCTGTGGCTCAGTTGCAGGCAGTTGTAGAATAGGCTTTGAAACTACTGAAAGTTACTCAATGTGCTGCTTCAAACTTGCGAGGTATCTTGTGAAGCTAAACTTGTTGACAACAAGTTTGATGACAAAGCAGAACACTACATTTCATAAAGGTGCACTTTTCAGAGTCATTCTCTTACCAGAGGTCGAGCTACACAAGCTTCGCTTCCATCTCTACCAACGCCCGATGTACAAGATTCTTGTACAAACTGAACCGATGAGCAAACTATATTTAAAATCAATGAATTTACTTCTTTTATCTATAATTATGAATATATGTAATTCAATTTAAATCGGTAATACTTTCTTTCTCATTTTTTGTTCAAATCTACTTGGAGAAAAAAATTGAGGAGGTATATATTAAAATCTGATGACATGATCTACTTTGATCTCACCTCTTGTGAGAGAATGTTTTCAGAGTATGACGAAAGAAAATCGAAGTTACACCGGCCGAAGAATTAGACTTGTTACTTCGATGGACAGGAGATGAGTCATCAAATCAGGTACAGAGTTTAAAAGTCGCAAATTCTTGATGGTCCGTTACAGCGCTGTAAATAGCTTGGAAACGCTAAGATGGTCGTTATGGTTTTTTCTGAAAAAAATGGAAGTGGTTCTCAAGAAGAAACTGAACTACGTTCATATCCAACTGTATCTATAAGTCAAGCTTCATATCCACCTTCATCTGTAAGTCAAGCTTCATATCCACTTACATCTGTAGGTCAAGCTTCATAAGTCAAGCTTCATATCCACCTACATCCGTAAGCCAAGCTTCATATCCACTTACATCTGTAGGTCAAGCTTCATATCCACCTGCATCTATAAGTCAAGCTTCATATCCACCTACATCTGTAAGCCAAGCTTCATATCCACCTGCATCTGTAAGCCAAGCTTCTTATCCACCTGCATCTGTAAGTCAAGCTTCATATCCACCTGCATCTTTAAGTCAAGCTTCATATCCACCTGCATATGCAATCACTATTAAACCATTTTTTTTTAGTATTATTTAAAAGAAGTATTTATATTACGTAATTTTTCCATTTATGAAACAGGTCGTGGCAACTAGATTTTGTGACGTCGGCCTCAATTTGCACAAGTACTAAATCAGGTATCTGTTTACTTTTTTCGACAAACCAATCAGTTGAATGAGATGCAAGGCACTCTGGACTAATATAAGTTTCAGTGTGTACAAAGCGTTTCGAAAATAAATAACATTTTGACAATCACGGACCTGTGAAAAACATCAGAGGCAGGATCAGGTGCCATGGAGGAGTGAGCATCCTCTGCTGACCGATCACACCCGCCGTGTGATCTTTGTCGTAATCGGGAAAATAAAAACCGCAAAAGTCCGTAGACAATTAGGTAATTAATTATGGTCTAACAATTAGTATGAAAAACGTCAGTCAGCATGCGACCCAGTGGAAGATTGTATTTGCTGACAAGGTCGTTGTATCGACCATGAAACTTACGAAAAGATGACTTTAAACGAAACTGTTGATAGTCCTGTTTTATCAACTTGTATGTCAGTAGTTTGCCTCGTCTTAGAAACTGTGTGTGGTGTGATGTGTTTTAGAAACTGTGTCTGGTGTGATGTGTTTAGTGATATGTTATTCAAATGTGTGTTATGTTTCACCTCTTAATATGGAGTGATGTCGGATTTTAACGGATGTTCAAGTGTAATATAAGATCAGTGGCATGTAATTATTGTATTTATCTGCTAAGCATACATAATATAATTATTTATAGTACAATTGATGTCTATGGTGAAGGCATATTTTAAAATGATTGTATTTATTAATGTTACAGTATTAAAGTTATTATATCAAAATATTTATCTACATGTGTATGATATTCAATATATGTTATAAATGTTAAACAGAGTTTGTTGTTTACTATGAGTGTATTTAAAATAAATTTTAATGCAAGTATGTTTGTTTTCCTTTTCATCACTCAAAAAAATAGATATTGAGTAATTTTAAATTAAAAAATAAAATTTACCTAAAATCAATCATAGAACAAACCCTTTTCAAATATTAAAATTTCTTCTATTACATGCATTTAATTTATTATTTCTTATCTTAAACATAATCTTTTTAAAATGCCTCTTAAATAAACATTTACAAAAGGTCAATAATTGAACAGACAGACTGTAATTCACCTATAATTAATTTCCATTGTTCTTTGACACCCAGCTAAAATCAGTCACCCATAGAAAATTCAGAATTTTATCTAAGTGGGAAGACACCACCCTGATTATCAACAAGACTCGGTCCTGCCTGATATAAAGGATATAAAGGGTAGACTGAAAAGAGCAGGACTTCCTGGAAAAAATCCACCGGAATCAGCCGGATACACAACTGAATTTACAGACATTCCGTTATTTGGGCTCATAGACATATTTAACTTCATGACCTTTAAAAAGTCCGATGAAAACATTGAATTTGATAGAGCGTTTGAATCTGAATTCTAATTATTTGTATACCTCATTAAATTGATTTTCAGTTAAAGGTGTTAAACGGTTGCATATAAGTATATTCTTGCTTTAACCAACGGATGCATATGTAACACAAACGAAAGCAGTAGACGGTTCAAATGATGTAGTATTAATTGCGAAAAATACAATAAAAACAATCTGTATAATGTGTTACACATTATTCTAATGACACAGAAATGCGACGGGGCTTCGTTGTGTCCTGTGTGTACTAGATCACATTAATACTTCTTAGAGCGGGACTACTGTTCCAATGATGACTGGTATACCTTAATCCGCGACTTGTAATCAGTCTTTGACCGACGCGCAGCGGGGGATTAGCGTAAAGGTCTCTAATTGCCGGGGATTTACGTTAGATTTTAAAACCCATTAGGTTTATCGTTTGTTCTATTTAATGTGTCAGCAAATGTAAGATCATCCTTTATTGGTTATTAAGGTAGTCCATCCATAACTTAATTTTTATTGATATATAACACATCAAATACATATTTTTTTAAGTTATTATGAGGCTGACATATACCAAACTCGGGAGTATGCATGTAGTCAATTAAATGAACATTTTTCACTTATAACTTTTTTTAGAGTTGTCCGCCCCGTAGGAAATTTTTTCAAAAAATCATTTTTTGAAAATATGTATGGTAGATTATGAATCATTTTAGCATATTCGAAGAAAGGGAAAGCTTTTGCAACTTTAACCAATAGAAATGTGAGAAAATTACTTGTACTAAACAATACAAATAGAAATGCATTTTCCCCATAGACTTCAATGTTTACTTCAACACATGGTTATGTTAATATTCAATTTTTTTTTAATTTTGAAACGTGAACCTTTATTTTTTTTTTTTAAACCCTTCAAATCGCACTAAATATTTAATGATAAAACTTGCAATTGATCAGATATGAAATATGATAGTAATGGATGTATTATAGTACCGTGAATATTCCTAGTACGGGTTAACATTGATAACAGTTAATATAATACTATAACTTGTACGAAGAATACTCCAATTGGATAACATCAACAGTTACATTTTTCCTTTGCATTATTAAAGAAGGGACTTATATATAGCTTTGTATGGTACGAGTTAACAAAATATTTCGTCTATGGTTTTAAATAAGTTGTACGTGATATTTTAATCCTAATACAATACGGGGATTAACGTCATTATCTCTCGTGGTCAGGAATGTTATTTTTAAAGGTGGATCAGGTAAACCACTTCTAACTATTTGCACAAACGACAGGACCGAGCTTAAGTCTTGTCGGAAATGGCGAAAATAGTATTAACCATTTGATAACTTATGGACATAGTAAAACTGTTAAACATTTGCATGATTTTTTCCTCAGTATCTAAAATATACATACGTTGTATAAAGGTACATAAGATTATCGACAAGAAAGGAAACGTATCTTATTTAATGATAATCTGTTATAAATTGCTCTCTAGTATTTGTTAAACAAAGATTAAAGAACAATATAATGGATAAAGTTGGTTTCCTTTTCTTATTTTTTGTAAAGAAAAATGTTTATAAATGTGTAGCCAAGTGCATAATTGTAGACTCCGTTCTTACTTTCCGGATTTTTGTATCTCTACCATGACCTTTTATTGTTCTATCTTTGAACTTGGTGACGTAACACAAGTGGAGAACTGTGACCGATAGATGCCATGTGCGTTAGCCATTACCTTTGATGGTCTGTAAGATACTTTGAGCCACTTGGGCGACTCCACAGGTGTGTACTTGAATTTGAATGTGTATTTTCATATTATTTTATCTAAGAATAATCGTTAAAATCATCTGTAATTCTTTTGAATGATGCAATCTATGCACTGATCAAAATTGTGTATTCCCGCCATTTCGGTAGCTTCACCATTCAGTCGTTTGATGTTTATCTGTAGAAATACTTTAATACTGTGAAATGAGTTTTGATCACATTATTGAATTTATCTTGTCTGTTATAAATGTGGTAGGGTATTCCGGAAAATGCGTTTCCTTTCATACTGAAGTCTCAGTTTAGGTTCTGTAATTATGTAGCAAATAGTGTTTCCTGTTATCATTGTTTACATTTTGCTAAAGTGAGATTTGTAGTTATAATGATTACCTGCTTGATATTTGACATGATGGTAATATTTTCTTTATTAAGTACTCAAATACAGTTAGTGATTATGCATTCTAGTCATATGTTTGTATGTTGAGCTGCTAAGTTAGGAAGGTTGTGAAATGGTGATTATAAGTATCCTTGTCGGGTTGTTAAATAAACACATAATATGTTTATGATAGGGAACTATAGACACCAGTAGGGTTGTGTCCTATTTAGAATGTATTACAATGTTCACTATTTGTGTGTAAGTAACTTGTGTATTTATAACAACACTATCCAGTGAATGATATAATGATCTTCTTGAGTGTTGATATGTACTTGCAGCATAACTGCTGCTACCTTATTACTATAGTTACTAAAGGTGGGCACATGGCCCAGACCTGTCCTAGCAATATTTTGTATAACTGATTACATTATTAATATGTATCTTGGTGCATATAATGTGACATCAATGTAAAATATTTTTGAAAGTTACTTTGTTTAATAGTTCAATACATATAATTAGAATTTTCTTGTAATTTTACAGGCTGCCTTCTGTTTTGCAATAAAAGTTGTAAATCCAAAAACGACTTCGGCTTCATCTGGCGTCGCCGGTAGGATTGGATTGGTACCAGAAGGCAGCAGTGGAGGATGGGAGACGTAGAGGAACTAAAGGCTGAACTGGCATCCCTGAAGTTAGCACTGAAGGATGTTATGAAAAAAGAAGAAGGACTTTCACAGAAGGTCGTTTTCACACCCAAACAAAGGAAACTAGAAAAGTTTTCTGGGAGAACGGATGGGGCATACTCAAGTGTGTATGAATTCGTTGAGGAGTTCCAGCGAGTACTGAAGACCCGCCCAACAACTACAGAAGAGCAAGTCGACTTTCTTATAAGTCATTTGGAAGGGCCGGCGAAAGAGGAAATACGTTACAGGGCATCTCCAGAGAAGAATACTCCGCAAAAAATACTTACTATCCTGAAGGATGCGTTTGGAGAAAGGGCTACCACTTCCGAGCTGATGACTGAATTCTACCAGTGTAAACAGGATAACTCAGAGACACTAAGAGACTTTTCGCATAAGTTGATGAAGAAACTTGACCGTGTCCTGCGTTTGGATAATAGTTACGTAACGGATAAAGACAAGCTATTGCGTAACCAATTCAGTGAAAACGTGACAGACACGTGGCTGAAAAGAGAACTAAAGAAAATCATTCGAGCTCGCCCGACAATAACTTTCACAGACATTAGGGAGGAAGCAGTTGTGTTAGCCAGAGATCAGGATGAGACTCCAGACTGTCGTCAGAAACAACGTAAGGAACAACACTTCACTGTGTACTCAGAAGCTGCAGAAGAGAATAATCTTACAAAATTCATGACTGAGATGCGACACGAGATGGCAAACCTTCGACTTGAAGTCCAACAGTTAAAGCAAGGAAAGAAAGAGAAGACCTGCTACCTGTGTCATCAGAAAGGACATTTTAAAAAGAACTGTCCAAACCTGTCCAAGGATTTAAACGGGAAGAACCTATCGTCACGAGCCGGACGATAGGGGGTGATCTACATATGAAAGGCTCGTTAGTTGGAAACTGTCCTGCTGTTACGATTGGCATTGGTGGTGTGACTGTTGAGTGTATTTTAGACACTGGTTCCATGGTTAGTACAATCACCGAGTCCTTCTACAATAAGTATCTATGTGATATCCCTATTGTGCAAGAATGCCACTTAAAGTTACGCGCAGCAAATGGCTTGGAAATTCCATATGTTGGGTACATTGAGGCAGATGTCTACGTCCAACCTGTGAACTTGCGCTTAGAGAAAAGAGGCATTCTGATTGTGAAGGATACACAAGGACGAGAAATTCCAGGACTCTTGGGGATGAATATCATCAAGGAATGCAAGGACCTTGTGATAAGTGGATGTGGGTCAGCAGCACCAAAGTCATTCAGAACAGACCATTGTATGCAGAATTGGATCAAGGCATTCAAGGACACTTCAGCAACTATCGAAGGCATTGCACAAGTTGCAGGGACTGATTCTGTGTGTGTTCCAGCAAACTCTATAAGTTTTGTACATGTGAGAGGTCCACATCGTAAACACTGGAAATTTCCTTCAACACCTATTTGTATTGAACCAAGCTCTCAAATAGACAGACTCCTTATTATAAACACTGTGGTGGAGCAAGGATCAGGAGCGTTCGCAGTACCTGTCGCTAATTTAACAAGCTCAGACATCTGGATACCACCGAGGACTAGATTAGGTCTCATGAGTGAGTGTATGTTAGAGCCTAGTTCAGTGTCTAAGGTTGAGTTCGTTCAGACGAATGTTTGTGAACAGACTGTTGTGCCTCACAATGACATTGCTGCAGATGAAGGAACATCTTTAGACCTAACAGCCTTACTACCAACAGACCTGAGGTGTACTGAGACTCAAAGGAAAAAGATTGAGGATCTTTTTAAGAGATATAGTGACATATTCATTCAGCATGATCTGGATATGGGATACACTTCGACTGTTACTCACAAGATAGACACTGTTGATGATAAGCCTGTGTGCCAGCCATATAGGAGAATTCCACCTAGCCAATACCAGGAAGTGAAAGAACACATTCAATCGCTGTTGGATAAGAACATTATAACAAAGAGCACAAGCCCATACGCTTCACCTATAGTTGTGGTCAGAAAAAAGGATGGCTCTATAAGGCTATGTGTTGATTACAGAAAGCTGAACCAGAAAACGATAAGAGATGCTTTCCCGCTTCCAAGGATAGAGGAGTCCTTAGATGCTCTACATGGTTCCAGTCTGTTTAGTACTTGCGACCTTGCTAGCGGCTTTCACCAGATTGCTATGTCACCTACAGACCAGCACAAAACTGCATTTGTGACACCTTTTGGCCTATTTGAGTACACAAGGATGCCGTTCGGTCTCTGCAACAGCCCAGCGACCTTCCAGAGACTGATGCAGCATGTTTTCAGTGAGCTGGTTTTTCAGATCCTCCTCGTGTATCTAGACGATATTGTGATATATTCAAGAACTATTGATGAACACATTTCTAGGCTTGATACTTTGTTTCACAAGCTAAGAGAACACGGACTTAAGCTAAATCCATCAAAGTGCCACTTTTTCCGAGGTGAGATACAATACCTGGGTTACACTGTATCAGCAAAAGGAGTATCAACATCACAAGATAAGGTGAAAGTTGTACAAGATTGGCCGAAACCAAAAACTCTCAAGGATTTAAGGTCCTTCCTTGGTTTTGCGAGTTATTATCGTCGTTTTGTACGTAGATTTGCACAAACAGCCAAGCCCTTATACAACCTGATAGCTGTATGCAATAATGCACAGAAAGACACCAAACAAGTGAAAAGCAGAGTAGTTGAGGAGAACTGGAATGCTGATTGCGACAAGGCGTTTGCAGAAATCAAGAGGGTTCTCACAACCAGTCCGACGCTTGGATTTGCTGATTTTTCCCGTCCTTTCATATTAGAAACTGATGCAAGCTTACAGGGATTAGGTGCTGTTCTCATGCAGGATCAAGAAGATGGACGACGAATCATTGCATATGCTAGTAGAACTCTTCATGGATCTGAGCGTAATGATGCCAATTACAGCTCTGCCAAACTGGAACTTTTAGCTGTCAAGTGGGCAGTTACGGAGAAGTTTAAAGACTACCTCTATGGTGCCAAATTCGAAATCTTGACAGACAACAACCCCCTGTGCTACCTTCAAAGTACATCAAAACTGGGTGCAGTGGAACAGAGATGGGCTGCTCAACTAGCTATGTATAACTTTGAAATCAAGTACAGAACAGGAAAAACCAACCAAGCTGCCGATGCACTGTCAAGATTACCCAGACGAGGAACAGAGATCCCAGCGAAGGTTTCTATGATTATGTTAGAAGAAGCCATGCAGACTTCAAATGAACACAGCAACATGACTGTGGATTGTAATGCAATCTACACCTTGCCGAAGTATAGCACCGAGGATATCCAAAGTATGCAGCAAGAAGACTCTGTCATTGGTCGGTTTCTCTCATATTTCAAGTCTGCATCTAAGCCAACAAGATCAGAGCGACAGAAGGAATCTCGACCAGTACTTGACATGGTGCGACAATGGGAGCGTATGAAGCTGGTGGATAATGTACTCTTTCGACAAGTAAATGATCCGAACGAGGGGCTTCTTAGACAACTTGTCCTTCCACATTGCCTAAGACCAGAGGTACTAAGGCTTCTACATGACCAAGCAGGTCATCAAGGCATTGAGAGAACTATTACCCTTGTGCAGCGCAGATTTTACTGGCCTGGCTCGTACAAAGACATCACACTGTTCTGTAAAAGTTGTGAACGATGTGGAGTAGCTAAGATGCCACAACCTCGAGTACACACACCTTTAGGCCACTTACTATCATCAAAACCAAACCAGATAGTGGCTATGGACTTCACGGTATTGGAACGTTCAAGCTGTGGGAGGGAGAATGTATTGGTGATGACCGACGTTTTCTCCAAATTTACTGTTGCCGTCCCAACCCGTGACCAAACGGCACAAACGACAGCTAAGATACTTGTCCGAGAATGGTTTCTGAAGTATGGCACCCCAGAACGGCTTCATTCGGACCAGGGTCGCAATTTTGAAAGTTTACTGATATCAGAGTTATGCAAACTTTACAATATTAGAAAGAGCCGTACAACTGCCTATCACCCGGAGGGAAATGGGCAGTGTGAACGCTTCAATCGAACATTGCACGACCTATTAAGGACTCTTTCCCCAAGTCAAAAGAAACGTTGGCCTGAACATCTGCAAGAACTTGTGTTTGCATACAATTGTACTACTCATTCGACAACTGGATTCACCCCATTCTTTCTCATGCACGGAAGACACCCGCGACTTCCCATTGATTCCCTCCTGAGTTTAGACAGTGACATGGAATCAGGTGACATACAAACTTATGTTACGACACATGCGGATAGGCTGAAAGATGCATATGAACTCGCCTCAAGACGTCTCGAGGAACAGGCTGAGGAAAGAGAAAAGAGAATCAAAGTTAATGTGCGTGAACACTTGTCACCTGGTACTGTTGTACTTGTCAGGAATCGTGGTGTTGTTGGGAGGAACAAAATTCAGGATTCTTGGGAGAAGAGGAACTTTGTTGTACTTCGAGCCGTGAATGAAGATGGATATATTTACGAGATTGCTCCTATAGATGGTTGTGGTGACTCGAAGATAGTGAACAGAGTGAACCTCCGTCCAGTTAGTTCTCCAGAAGAGGAACCATTCAGTGATGCCTTACCAAGATCACAAGAATTAAGTTCCGATAACAAATGTGGTGACACAGAAACAAAGAATCAGGAAAACATGGAAGACTCCGACAGCTCAGATGATGACTATGAAATCTGTACCGTGAGATCACGCAGACCAAGTCAGATCCCAATCCGTCGATCCGTCCGTTCTACAGCAGGAACTCACAGCAATCCATACCATCTTCCAAAGTCAGCTTCTAGATGATCTATGTGGAATTTTTGCTTTTTGTAGTTTTTTTGTAGTTTATACATTTTGTTGAATATGTAATTTGTGTAGTTTATGCATTGGGTAATTGAATGTAAAATCTAGTCTACATTTTTTCATTCTAATTTTTTAGATTAATTGTATCATTTAAGTTGGTCATCTATATGTGATGCACCGAATATTTTTTTGATAATAGTAACAAGGGACGTTACTAACTCAAGTTGGGGAGTGTGTAGCCAAGTGCATAATTGTAGACTCCGTTGTTACTTTCCGGATTTTTGTATCTCTACCATGACCTTTTATTGTTCTATCTTTGAACTTGGTGACGGAACACAAGTGGAGAACTGGGACCGATAGATGCCATGTGCGTTAGCCATTACCTTTGATGGTCTGTAAGATACTTTGAGCCACTTGGGCGACTCCACAGGCTGCCTTCTGTTTTGCAATAAAAGTTGTAAATCCAAAAACGACTTCGGCTTCAAATGCAATTAATAATTCACTTTAAATTAATATTTTCAATTTATCAATGTCCTTTGTTTGGAGGTAAAGTAGGAACGATGCCTTTTAAATCCTGGGTTTTTATCGTTTAGTCCTTTCTTTGACTTTCTTGTTGGTGTATTGGGTTCCGTGAGCGAAAAATATCGTTTGCAGATGTTCACGGATGTAGTAAATTTGTTTTGCTTCTTTTCTTTGGCTACTGACGTGTTAGAGGGGCACGGATGAACGTCGGGAACAGCAACGGAGGCGTTAATAAAGAAAAAAATCCAAACAGGTTCCATGAGCGGGGAATATAGCTTGTGGATGTTCATGGATGTAAAAGAGTTGTTCTACTCTTTCTCTTTGGTTTCTGAAGAGGGGGTATAACTGGACAGGGCTGGGAACAGCAACGGAGGCCTTATTAAAAAAAAACCCAGAAAAAGTCCAGGTCACTTTCGTCAAAAACATCTTGTTGCTCGTACAGCTGGTCCAATGAGTCTTTGTTGTTCTTCATCTTGTCGTTGTTGGTCTTAACGGAAATAAATCTTAATTCCATAACAACAGCCCTTTTCGTGAAGGATTCAACAGGAAGAGGTTGAAAATATAATAATGCCACATGTTTATGCTGTTAACAATTAATTAATGGAACTTACAATTGAAGTTGTTAGTAATCTTGACTTCACGCACACAATTAAAGCTACTTGTACGGTGTTGACAATTAAAATATCAAAAAAACGTATTTTAAACAAATTAATTAATTCATATAAAGTACTTTCTAACATTTACACCACAATTATTTTTTTAAGGAGGCCGACTTTAGTTTTCATTGCGCATGTTTTTGCGCATTCTAGACCCGGTTGATTTATACTTCTTATGAATTTTTTTCGATATCATTTATAAAATTGAACACAATAAATAAAATACAGATAAAAATATTAAGATTTTTTAAGGGAATTTTTATAATTTAAACGATTTTTCCGTTGTGCGGTAGGGGAGCGTTGCCATTGCGCTTTTATGACGTTATGATTAAATGAAGCTGTGTAAGAGTACGTTATAAGATATAACATAAAAGAAAAAGTAAAAATTGTACGCGGTTGAAATTTTATATGCAGAATGATGCTATCATCGAGGACATTTTCCTTATTTTTTTAATGAATCCATTATACCAATCTCCATTCGTAATGATCCAAATATATATCAAAATTTGGTGCATTTTAATATTTTGAGATGACCCCTACTAAAAACCAGACGGTATAATTTAGTATTTTTTACATATAAGGTAGGGAATGATATTACTAATCATATATAACAATTTGAGAAAAAAAGCTGTTGTAGTATTTTTTAATCTGCTTTCATGTGCGGAAAATGACAGTTTCCTATATATTCCTATAGTAAATATACCTCTATTTTGAGATGGTCCCTAAAAAGAACCAGACGGTCCATTTTCTTGAAACTTCGCAAATAAACTAGAGTTGGTTTAAATGGCTTATGGTTAAACAATAAAGAGTTTTGCTATTGTAGTTTTCCCGCAAAAAAACCCAAATCGGCCTCCTTAAATCGAAATATTGTACAAATAAATTTTTAAAAAATGATTTTTTTCGTTACACACAATGTATACAAAATCTGTGAGCCATGTAAGAAGAAACAAAAGAGACTGTTTTATGCCCTCACTGCTTGGGTAAACAAACTTAGTAAACATTGCCACATAAGAATAAAACGCTTATATACTCAAATTAAAATATACCATATAATTGAACAAAAGAGTTCATCTTAAAAAGTAATTTTATCTGTTTCATGAAGAAATTATATGCCATATCCATAAATCGAACAATTTTGACTAGTGTCAAAAATTCATCACATCCAAGCGTTATGCCTGGATATTTTGCCTCTTTCCGGTTATCATAGATGTGGACATATTTGAAGTCCCCTTGATATTTAACTATCACCCGCTTTTCTCTTCCGAAAGTTTTAGCCAGTTGCTTCAATGTGTTATTGAGCTCGTATCATACTGCACGTTTTCACACTCGCTCATGATGATAGGGCGTGTTTTTAATGCAACTTGTTTATGCTGTTACGTTGTTTATATTATTCTTTACTTCACGCACAACACAAAAACTACCTGTACCATTTAGGCAATTACAATACTAAAAAAAGCTATAAACTTTAACCATTTATACCTACAGTTAGTCTTTCTTTAATAGATCGAAATATAATATGAATAAATAAAATGTGCTGCTTAGAGTTACACAAAATGTATACAAAGCGTTTGCGCCATGAAAGGGAAACTTCCTCATAAGAATAAAACACTTATACACGTATTATCGAAATAAAATTAACCATGTAATTGAGCGCCGCAGTCTATCCTCCGACAAGGAATTTTAACTGTTTCTTGAAGAAATGATCTGCCATGTCCATAAATCGAACTACGTTGACGACAGTTAAGCTCGGTCCTGTCGTTTGTGTAAATAGTCAAAAATTCATCATATCCAAGCGTTATGCCTGGATATTTTGCCTCTTTCCGGTTATCACAGATGTGGACATATTTGAAGTTCCTTTGATATTTAACAATCGCTCGGTTTTCTCTTCCGAAAGTTCTAGCGAGTTGCTTCAATGTGTTATTGAGCTCTGTTACTGCACGTTTTCACACTCGCTAATGAATCTTCAATAATTTATCTTGCACATATAGACAGCTACATCAGAGGGAGCGCTGACATGATCGCAAGAAATGCCTCCACTCTCAACTTCTATTTGCATTAGATTCCCCACGTACTTCTTTGGAACCAGAAATGGCGCCTGGTTTGTCAAATGTTAAGATTTCCTGTTTCAACGAGGCACCGACTACATAATTTTCTTTCCTCCAGGAACATTTAAATATGTATTTAGATGAAAAACAGTCGTTGCATTTTACTTCAAACACAATCGATAGCTGACAATTAACAAACAACAAAATGAACGCCAACATTCTCTTCATTGTCAGTGTTTGGGATGTTGCAAACTAGTTAACTCAACCGTGAACAAAATTGATATTTAGCATCGAACCACCCCCACACGCTCAGATCGAAATCGTTCACTCAGCTGAAGATAGCCACACCGGATCCGGCCTAATTTATGACATACCCAAGAAACGGAAATTACCCTCGGACATGCACACAACACCCCAAAAGAACAAAAAGACTTGGATAAAGGTTAAAATTCTTTAATAACGAGTAAATTAATATTTAACTGTAGGAAACATGTAAAATAAAACTCATGTAAAATGTATAATTGTAAAATAAACATTTGTTTTTAATTTATTTTCAATGTCATTGTTAAAACCCATAAGGTAGGGTGGAAATATTTCTCTGAAGGACTCTTTCGGTGAAGACAGCAGAGTATTTTTTGAGTTCTTTTTGACAGAAGAGCTCCAAATGAACTTTTTCTCGACAGATTTTACTTGCATTCGTAGTGTAGTATAGTTCCCCACATGTGGGTCGTCGCGATTAAACATGGCGTCTCTCATACTTTCTAGATTCAGAAATTCCGAGTTGTTGTAGTTGAGAGAAAATCTCTTTACCTTACATACATGCTTTCCCTTACATGGCTGGTAATTCTTTGGAACATTACATCCAAAATTCTGTGATCCAGCCCACCTCATCCAGTTCGTTGGCGAGTTCCCCGAAAGTGTCTTCAATGGGAGATTCCCACTCCCCTTCCTTTGAAGTGCAAAAGGCAGAATCTGCGTCCCAATAAAGGACTCTAGTCTATAAACTTAAAGGTCAAGCAATTCGTAAAGTTTGAGTCGAGCCTAGCAGGTAATGAAGGACGTCAGAAAGATATTGATGTGGCCCGGGGCACACACCTCTTCCAAGGATACAGAGTGGGATTTTTTTTTTAGCTAAATAGAATTGATGACGATATGAATATAACTTACTCTGGGACCATGGGGCTGAAATTTGTATTAAAAAAAAGAAAATTGATTCAAATGACGAGGTCGAATTACAGACGAAATTATCTAAAAAAAAATGTAAGTCAAAAAAATTTATTATAGTAAAAAAAACACACTCCAGACTTGACACTACAATACTCCTAGATTTAAAAAAAAATTAATGGACATTAAATTCATTTTATATAATACTAAGCTTGCTTATCGTTTTCCATTCATGAGCGCGAAACTAAAAAAAAGTAAATTGCTGCGTTGATAGTAAATTAAAATTATTACGCCAAAAAAATAAAACTTTATAAGTTATATTTCTTTTATAACTTTATAAAAGAATCTTTAACACAATCAATCAGCATGGATGTCTGCAACAAGTCGACTCTCATGTTGTCAACCAACTCACTAAGAGCACCGCCAGCTTAACACTGTAAAAAACCCACAGATGTAGTTGTAGAATGCTTGGGTGACCAGGTGGAGTAACCGGTCAAAAAAAAATAAATTTAAAGTAGCCCTGCGTTAATATGGTACGCCTCTCTTATCTACATATTCTCGTAAAAGTATTCGACTATTTTCTGATTAAAGTTTACAAAGAAAAAAAAATTCAACTTGAAAAGAATAGAACAACGTAGTCTAAATACAAACATATACAGGGCAAAAAAAAAAAATAAAATAAATTTTGATAAAAGAAAAGTCTGCTGCATATAACATTTAGGACATATTTACTTACCTAATAATGAAACACAGCATTCTAGTCAGCAGTGGTCAGTACTGAAGCAATTTCATGTGCAAGATGGCGTCCGATTCTTTCGAGCGCTGGCCTAAATATTCCCATCTTTTGTCTAAAGGGCGCGTAAATATTTAATGAGGTAATATGATACCTAAACGCAAGGGTGATGGCTTATCTAGTATCAGCAACTGGTCAAAATAGTTGCGCGATAAGCGGAGTACTTAGTAAACTAGTGGCTTCTACTAGGTAATTCTGTCAGTGTACTTCTTTGGTGGTGGTTACCATGTCTCCATTCGGGTTAGGCTTCCAGTAATGGCGTAGATCTAGAAGGGGATATTCTTTGGATGCAGTCGCGTAAAGGTTGCTGCCTCATTACCAAGTTCCTTCTATCCGTTGTGTAGAATAGTTCTTAAAAGCTTCTTTCATACCATTTCGAAAATTCTAAAACATGGACGTAACAATGCCTTTCTTGGTAAGGCAAGGTTTTTAATTGCCTTAAGTTTGTCATATATTGGCAAATGTGGATCTGTACAACGTTTTCGCAAAGGTTTGCCTCCCAAATCAAGAATACATAATTGTGTAAACTTTTCCAGCGGTGCTTTGCCATTTTGGTCCGAGTGGGGTGTAGGACTCTGATTATTGAGTCGGCTTGCGAAGCGAGAAGACCCTATCATCGGCACTCTCGGATTGGATTTTAAGCACAACCTTATTATGATAATGCGCGATACAATGCAAACAGTTCTTATTTCTTAGTCGTTGAAATATCAACAGAACGTGTTGAGTGTTATTCCTTATTCTCTGTCTATAAAAACATAATTGGTTATGCTCTTACACGATAAAACATCCAATTTACCCTCAGGTAATCTTTTTATTTGTATATGTAAATGAGATAACGTGAGTGGGTATGAATACCTTGTTTCAAGAACGACCTTGTCTAATTCCACGTGATTGCCACGTGACTTAGAGGGTGTGTGTTTACAGAAGATTTTGCATCAGTAGAGAGGAATAATAAAACACAACCGTGATTACTTCATGTACATTATTGTGATAAAGGGAGATTCTCGTATAATATTCGATGATTCTTTTCGTCATGTTCGATGTTCATTGTAAGAGCCAGGTAATGTAAATAAACTGGCGTAAATGTCGCGTAAAATTCAGATTCATAATCAACAAAAATGGGGAAACAGCGAAATGTTCAAACAGCAGTTTATGTTACGAAACATCAAGCATGAGGGAGAGCTATGGGAATTCAATAATATAAGACTTTCAAATAGACGTAAAATTTGAGTTTTTCGTTTTGCAATAGTTTATCTGTGAAAAATCATCGTAGTATTTATCTTAAACACAAATTGAACTGAGATATCTTGCTATTTCGATTGTTTTGAAATTGTCAAATCGGAGAAGCTTACTATGAGAGCATCATTTTTATGAGCTGCAGGTCTGTAGCTCCCGGTCGAAAAATTTTGGAGCTACATGTACAGTCCGTACGTAATAAAAAGCTGTAATTTACGGCGCACAAAAAATTGCGTTAGTTTTATACAAAAGAAAATTTTAAAAGTTAAAAAAAAGTTGGAACTAATATCAAGTAGCCTTTGAAGAAAAAATCTTTAACAGTGATGTGATGTAGAATAAAATGGATACAATTCGGTGTCAGTCATATTTACTGCTGAATTTTGCACTTGATAACAAGCATCAAGGATATGAAATATTTAGATTTAGATTTATATATATCTAGATTTATATAAAAGACAATGTGTGGCATATTGCTAATTTTGTTTAGTAAATATAATTATAAACCCTATGAATACAAAAACCTGGTATTGATTCAATTTGAATTCATGGTCAGATTTAAAAAAAAAAAAATGGTTAATTATGATATGAAAAACATTGAAGAGTATTTACTAGTGAATGACAGCCAAAATATGTAACTATAAAAACTAATGCATTTTCTTCAAGATTTTTTGTAATTAAATATTTAAGACACTTTTTTGCATTTAAAGTTTTCACTCTCCAGTGTATGCCGATTGACACTTTTGCAATCTTTGTATCCAGAGGTAATGCTTTGGATTTTTCTCACTTTGGAGTCCAGCTTGTTTTCTCTTTGATTTTCATTTTAAAACAAGCAAGGATTTTGTTTGAGTAAAGGAGGAAGTAAATAAGTGAAACAACCCAAATGAATCTGAATTATGTTATAATATCAGATCATTTTCCAAAATCTTTACCCTCAGATGGTAACAAAAAAAACAAGAGGCCCAAGGGCCACATTGCTCACCTGAGCACTTAAGCTAAAAAAAAAAGAAACCAAGAAATTGGTTTTCTTTGTAAAGAAATGGTTCAGGAGGGGGGATTATTAACTTGAATTTACATTTTTTAAGGATGTTTTTAAAATAATATGACACATATTGGCTTTGCTGTTTTCAATACTTATATTTTAAGTTTGTAGGAGTAGAAGATTTTTCGCATGTAAATCTTTGATCCTTAACTGTTCTGCCACTGAACATTGGCAAGGGGGTGGGGTGTGGGGGAGTCACATGTAAGGTTGCGTGGTATATCTTTTGTCCTCTGTACATCTTTTACTGTATATAAGTTACAGTGATGATTAGTGCATCCTGTGTGCTTTGCTGTACATTAATTTTAACAACTTTGTGGAATGGAACAAACATAAATTACAAGAAATAGTTTAAATTTTCTACTTTATTATTTCAAGTAAACACCCTTACAGAAATATTAAAAGGGTTGAAATTTTTATCGACATAAGTTGCTTTACTGTATACTTAAACAAAAGATTATTTTTAAAGAAAGTAGTTATAAGAAAGACATCTTGAACATTGTAATACTATTGTTGTTAAAGCAAAAATTGTTTTTGACAGGGTGAAATTGAAAACAAAGAAAACAATTAAACTACATGAAAAATGAAAACTACAGTTGTAAAATACACAATTTGCTTTCAATCATATTTAACGAGACATTTTCAGATTTTTATTAAAAAACTTTAAATAAAACAAATATGACATGAAAATTTTCCAAAACTAGTAGTCTCCCTTTTTCTAGCTTTTAAATTATAAACCATATATTGGAGCACACAAAAAGAAAAAAACTAATACCTATATCTTTAAAACAGAAATACAGATAAAATAACAGTCTTTTTAGTTTAAGCACTGTTGGGAAATAAAACAAACATGTATTCACAAGTTTTAAAAATATATGTAATTAACAAACATTTAAAGTAACATGTAAATTCAGGCAAGAAAAAAGCTTTTAAAAATGTGTCGCATTGACAAAAAATATGAAGTATTTACAAGTTTCAAGCAGATGCAAGTAGATGATGAACATGAAGACAAATATTGTTTTAATTTAATTTTTCCCCAAAAACTTAAATTGAAATTGTTTTTTAACATTTAGAAAATTCTTATTTTAGTTAGAACAAAGAGGGAAAAAAATACATTTAATTTTGAATGGAGCTTATGCACACGTGAATAGGAGCAAAATTTTAAGCATAGACATTAAAAAGTAATATCATAATTGTAACAAGATAAAATATTTCTTTCAATAACACAAGTTAAAACATATTCATAGAAAGAAAGATGACACAAATAATATTAACAATTGCAAAGTTCTATAATACATGTACACTAATTCGAATGACTCTACATTTCAACTAAGAATTTTTTTTTGGATTGGAAGTTCAACTTTTACTTAATAATCAGATTTAAAATCACTTGTAAGAACTGGATTTTATTTTTATTTAGAAGTATATAACTATTAAGAATAAACCAATTCAAATTTGGAAAAATACTTACATGGTGCTACCATAACAAAATTAGGTTGAATGAAAAATGAGCATTTTATGCTGAAGGGTTGAAAAATGAAATGTACTTTAATCAGCAGTAAACAAGTAAACTAAAATACTTTACAGAACTACTACACAATGCAATATTATAATCCTGATGATTGTTTACATTGTCATTGCGACTTTAAATCAGTACAAAAACATACCAAACACTGAGGCAAAAGAAATTTACACAGTCTGAATAATTCTCAAAATTTGACTCTTAGAAGGAGTCATCTCAACCTTTAGTTTTTTTGACAGCAAATAGTCTTCTATGTCATCAGCTAATTGGAGCTTGCTTGTTTCAGTGAAATTTTTTAGCACTGCATTGGAAATTGATAATTTGTGCAATGTTGGTTGATCAGAAAATTTACAGTTTATTTGTGCTTTAAGTGAACTTTGCAATTTTGAAGTGTTTTGCCTCATATTGCAGAATTTGCATTTCAGTGTAGGAACATTCGAGTTATATGTTCCCACATCTTTGTTGCACACTCCACAAAGAGTCATTGACACACATGAAACACTATCAACTGTTATTGTTTCTACCAGACTAACAGATTCAACTTCTACATTTTTGACTGGCCAAATATCATCAACTAAATCAATCTTAGTATCCGGACAGGTAGTCAGGGATTTCACATTGTCAAAATTTCGGATAGATACATTACAGAATGTGTAACATTTTTTAACTGAATTTGTTCAATATGTGCATCCCACGCACATAGCTGAATGGAATCTGTTGCATCTGCTATTGTTAGGTACTGTTTCTTGATAATTTCTCCAGATTTAATTGCTTGGAGTGTGGGGTCATTTTTTCCCATGATCTTGGCTTTCACAGATACCTGTATGAAAATCAATAAATAAACAGTTGAAGATGCTGAATAATAATCATGAAAATCTTTTTATTTAGAATTTAATGTGATCCAAACAAGTGCATCTATATATTGTGATCATTAGTATATTTATATTTCATATTTTTATTTAGCATTTATTTATATTATATTTCAAACTCAAAACAAAAACAAATTAGGTTTTTTTTTTAATTTTGAGACTTCTAAATGCATTAATAGGTGTGTGATCATGAAGCCAAAATAAATTAATAGCCATTAATAATGTAGCATTGAAAGCATTATTGGGAGTTGATTTAAATCAACTGTCTTGTGCAGTTACTCAAGCAAATTGAAAATGAAACAGTGTTTGGACCTACGCACAAATCAACATTGCTGACAACATTTAGTTTTTGAAAATGATTGATAAATTTGATGTAATGTATTCTTATTAAAGCATTGTTTTCAAGGAAACATTTTTATAGATACCTTGTAAATAGTCAGATTTTAAATGGTACGAACAATTTAGATATTTTTGTAGTCGTACAATGTATGTATTTTTACGCCAGTCTTGTTTAACCAGATGCTTGGCTGTTTCCGTAAATCTACAACTTTTGCTTGTCGGATATTAATGGACACAGCCAAGCGTCTGGTTGAACAAGGCTAGAGTTCAATATTGCTCCATACAATTTCTGAGAACTCTATTGATTACTGATATGTATTCTGATACGTATACGTTTGTTTGAATATTACACAACATGATTGATATGGGTTTTCATGAAATTTGTGTTGTAGAATTGTTATCATAAAAAATGTGTTTAATTTAAATACATATAGAAAACTACTTGTCATGCAAAATAACAAAATATCAACATGTTGTTGATTTTAAAATAGATAATTGATAAAATCAATTGTCGTCGGTACTTCAGTGATTTGAATATAAAAGGCCCCTATGATACATACATAGTAATAGGATCTGAAATGGTGGCGTACAAAGAGACGATCAATATTAGCTTAATAAGGGCTGAATAAACAGTTAAAATTAATTTTTTGTTGCCATTTTATAATTGTATGTTTATACAAAATTAAACCAAAACCATTTCTGCAATCAAATGTTCTAACAAAGTTTTTCATTAGTTTTAACTTTTTAACTTAATTATACAACAACAGAAGAAGTGTATACAATCTAGGTATAATTTAAGAATGGTTACATGTATCATATGAACGAAAAACATTTCAAAAACTTTTTGTGGTGTATAATATGCATTCGTTTCTGACTAATGTATATTCTAGAAAAATGAACTTTTGCTTTGTGGTAAAATACGGTATTTAAAGGAAAACTTGTTTACTTCCGGAAAATATGATAGCAAATAAATAACTTAGGGCTGGTCAGAAATTTTAGGGTTGGTTGAGAGATTAGAAATCTATTTATTTATCTTAACGTCATTCAAAATCAAAATTTTTAACATATTGTGTTAGCGTACAATAACTTTTTAACTCGAATTTCAATGAAAATAAATCACATTATCAAATCTTTTCATAACAACAATAGCTATAGTACCATGTTGTGAAATACACAATGTGAGCGTACAATTGTTCTGTACCTCTAGCTGATTCAAAGTATATTTTTTATATAAAAATTTAATTTGTGAAATTTACCTTCTGAAAAGCTTGGAGGGCCTTTATTTCTGTAATGGTGAGAACTTTGTCCTCTGGTTGTTCGTATCGGAAATCAAGTTGACGAGAAGCAACTGATATTCTAGTGGCTGATGTTACTTTGAGGTCGTATAAACCTGGCTTTCTTGTACTAATTGATTTGTCAACTTTATCAAGACAAACTGGACTCCTAAAAAAAATGTAGTTACTTTAAATAACTTTACTTTTGGATAGAAATGGAAGACAACTTTTTTTTTTAATGAAGAAAACATTTATTTCATATGAAATTAGTATGAAGTTTATATTTAACACATTTATAATCTAAATTCACTTTAACCGATAATCTAGAAAAGTAAATGAACATCACAACAGATTTAACCTGTTGAAATTATGTGAAGATTGATTCATTATTTAAACTGAATATGACAGAAAATTCATGGATTAACTATTGGCAACTTTATCAAACTGTAATTTGAAAAAGATGACGTGTGTACACCTCAATTGAAATTTCCAAAATGGTTATGATCTAAAATGTAGATAGTTTTAGTCATAAAATGCTAAAATTCAATTTTAGGATTCTGCATTTGGTCCTCTCTCATTTCTACATCTCTGAATCCAGGGTTATTTTTTCAACTTTAAATTTTTATTTTAAGAAGAGTCTTTTGTCAAACCTAGATTAATTGGACCAGATATAAGTCATGTTGCATATTGAAATTCTTAGTTTGACCGTCATTATTATATAGACAACGAACAAATTTTGATCAGAAAAGCTCACTTGAGCTTTTGGCTGAGGTGAGCTAAATACTGATGTGGCGGCATAAAAAATGGCATGAGTCAGCGATATGCCAGTTTGCTTAAATTGAACATATGAACAATTAATTTTACACATGGTACTGTATGGTAAACAGTACTGGTAATAGGCAAAATAAATTCAAGAAAACTTTGTAAGTATATATTTGAATAAAAAGTGTTATGTTCATTCACTGTCAAGTAGTTCGACTTTATTAAAGGGGCATGGTTACGATTTTGTCAAATTTTATTTTTCTGTTTTTATTATTTTCAATGCTTTAGGAATGCATTACCAATGACCAAATGAAATTGAAAGTCAGTAGTGAAGTTATAAGCAAGATAATGGACTTACAATTCTATGTCATGTCACAAGGCTCTTGCATTAATTGTTATTGTTTACATAAGTTCAATTTACTGGTTCTTTATCAAACTGATTTTTTCATCTTCTTGTTTATTTTAAGCATAAATAAATAGATCCTAACATTTATCACATTTATTTAAGGTTTAAAACTGGAGTTTTAACGTTAACGTTCAAAATGTAAACAAACGCTTTGTTTACATTGCGAAGAACTGTAAACTTTGTAACTTGCTTATAACTCAACGAATGACACTCAAATTTTGATTGCCTATTAAAAATGCGTTACTGAAGCATTGTCAACATTAAAATCGGAAAAATAATTTTTGACCAAAATCGTGACCATGGCCCTTTAAATTGGTTGAAAATGATGGAATATTGAAAAGGGGGTTTGTTTACTTTAACGAATTTGGCAAATAACGGGAAATAACTCTTGTTAAAATTAGGATTATGTTTATCACATCCAATGTCCTTTATCAGTTTATAACTTACGTACTAATTTTCGTTGATAACGAAGTGAGCAAGTGTTGGATGCACATCGTTAAATATGTTGTTTAACAAAATAAGTCATCAGAACAAAATTATTGACAATAAAACAGTGCTTACTTTGCTTTCTGCATTTCCGTCAAGATTTGCTTGTATTCTGGGACAAAGCAAACTAGATCGGTGTACTTCTCGTGGTCCTGAAACACTGCGTTAAAGTACTTGTTGTTGTTTCTTGACAACTTGATAGGGGACACATTGTGAATGTATCCCATAATTTCCGACGGTTCATCATCAGTTCTTGCTTTCTTCGCGGCAGACATTTTGGCGGGAATAATAGCGTCTACAGGAAGTTCATAAGAGAATTTAGGTTAGAGCATGCGCAATAATTTGACGAGTTATTGTTCTTCGTTGTGTGCCACAGCTCGTCCTTACACCCCCCCCCCTTCCCTTCTCCCGTTCCTGATCGATATTAAAGAACATTGTTGATTTTTTTAAACTAAAAGACGGTTTAACATTTGCACAACTTTTCTTGAAAGGTTTTGTTATCTTGTTAAAATTGATGTTGAGAGTTTTATACGAATACAAATAAATAACGTTACGAATTCAAATAATTTTATTGGCACAAACACATTTACAACTAGATGCTATCATTAGACAGAAATACCCTTACCAAGTGTTTGTTTCTAAATAACACTCCTTTGTACTAGTTTTAGTGAAAAAGAAGGCCACATGTAATTTCTAGTACTTTTTAAAAATTATGTTTGATACGAAAAGGCGAAAAAGAAAGGTTATACTTGTGATGTTTTTACAGATTAAGAAAAACAAGTAAGTTATCAATACATGTATATAATAAGACTTTTATTTACGGCAACTTTATATTGCAATAAGTGTGGATAAACTGGTATGCAGCAACTAATTTTTGTGATTTTGAAATGGATTGCCTGGAGAATAGTATTCTAGAGACATTTAAAGATTTCATTGCCATATCAAGGCTGTCAAAAACTTCACCAATATTTTTTGCACGCAAATAAAAGTTAGTTAACAGTTATATGTAATGGTGCACCAATTACTTGAAATATAGGTTATATTTCCAATATACTTGACTTTAGATATTTGTAATCTTGTAATTTTCCGTGCCAAAGCCCGTGAGTCTTTCTTATATATAGCACACAGATTTAAAGAAGCCGTGCCAAAACTCGTGAGCCCCTGCCATATTTAGAACCTGTTTGTAGGACCACTTTAGAAAATCTGCATATGCAAACGCTCATGCACTTGTACATGAATTTATATATCTAACAAATTTAAGCATCCAGACATTTTTCCAAAGATAAGAGTGAAGAATATACATAAATAATAAATTTCTTTATCCAAATGCTTTCTTAAGTACATTTATCCTGAAAATTAACTTTCAAAAAGTTAAATGTTTTAATCAAGTTAATTGTTTCAATCATTAATATTCTTACTGTCACTTTTGTTTCACCATTTTCCACTTGAAGAAAATCCACCACAAATTGTTCTTTCATGCTGAATACAGCTTTCTTTTGAGTTGCTTTCTAGCATAAGTGATTTTTTTTAGTGATGGCCTCGTTTATCAGACTATCTGAGGGGTCACTGAAACCATTTGCTTTACACCAGCATCTGACGTAATCTGCAAGAAATATATTTAAGTGAATGTCTATAGAATTGAACTTAATTAGCATAATCAGCTATTTCGCATACAACAGTATCAATACCTTTCAAAACGAAGACTTTGTCTTAATCCAGAGCTGGCTTCAAGTCCCTTTTTTTTTTGCTAAAAGGCCTTGACCTCTTGACAGAGCCATCTCCTTAGTTGTGAACAGGCCAGGCATTAACTTCATAGTCAAGGTGTAGGCAGGTTTAGCCGATTTTTTGGATAGCCTGACAGCCACAGCCAATACCTCCTTATCAATGGCAATGTTGCTGTTTCCCAGAAGTTAACTAAGCTGTAAAATATATATATTTATTTTTTACAGAAAAGATGCATGTATAAACATGTGTAATGTTTGTTAAATAGGAACTAAAAATGAATTAAATGTTTACCGTTTTAAATTTATTACAATAACATCTAAATGTATTTTCAATTCATTATGGAATAATTCTATACCATAAATAAAATCAAAGGCCTGAAGGGCCACAATGGCATCGAGTTGATATCAATTTGAAGAGTACAAACCTAAACAATTTTTTTTTAAAAAAGTCTTAATAATCTCCATTAAACAGAAATACATACCATTTTTTATTTGTGTCATTAATGGTATTCCTTCATTGATCACACGTTCATTTAGGTACTATTGATTGAAAAAAAAAAACCCAAATATACAGACAAATACATCAGTCGACTACTTTCAAATAAATAAAAATTATGTTTTTCATCACATAATTAATTTTTTTTTCATTACAAACTGACTCACCTAATTTTTAAAAAGTTTTGAATGTTACTTAAAAATCTTTAGGTATAGAAATATCTTTGGAGTTAAAAAAATTGTAAATATTTTTTTCTCTATTCAAAAAGAATTAATAGGTATTAAATGTATGGTTGTATTTAATTCTAAATGTTTTTTTTATTGCTGATAAAAACTCGTCTCTTATTATCAATTGATTTAAAAAATCAAATGGATTCAAAAGACACGGACCAAAAATAGCAGGGGTAGATATAAGAGAGCACCCGTTCACGTTGTTTACATTCACAAATTAAAAGTGAATGTAGTTGTTTTAAAGTTACTGGTTGTAGATATACTTGTTGCTCTGTGCAAGAATTTTTGTTTCTTAAAGATCAAACATTTGTGCATCGTCAACATTCGATATGGATACAAAATAATCTGTTTTGCAGGCAGGTATATTTCATTTCATAGAAAAGAACCTTTCAGGGACTGTATATAAAAAAAAAAATTACCACAAGGAAAATACCAGTAAGCCATAGCATTATTAATAGTAGTTTATGTTGATTTACCTGTGATACAGTAGCCAGGTACTTTCGGAGCCTGGTGCTAGTAAGTAACTCTGGATAATCAGCTTCACATTTGATAGCCATGTTCCTTAAACAATCACATCCTCGTAAATGGCTGTCTCTCCCCTATGGAAAGGAAAAACAGAAGACTTCATCTATCAATGTCACATTAAGCTATATTCTATGAATTGTTGTGCTTTCAAAATTTGGGTCCATAAAAATTTAACATCTTTATGTGGAATAGGAATCCTCTACAGACAGACAACCTAGTTTTAACTAATTCTATAATTAAGGTCCGTTGGAAACGGAAGACCTTGTACTGATTCTGATGGTAATTCTTCATTATTGTTATTCTTCTTCTAGACGTTTATTTAAACATTAATAACTTTTTTTGTTTGTCATCCGATTTCATTCAAATTTTCAGGGTGTATTGTCAATCAGATTTTGTTTTTAAGTCAGAAAAAGATGAGAAATTTATTATTTGATTATTATTATTATTAATTGTTATCGAGTTATTCCCTTTTTAAAAATGTTTAGGGGCATTCGTTTCCAGACAAAGGCTCCAAAATGGTCCGTAGCAAATATTCCAAAGTTAGAAATCTTTAAAATTGACACTTCGAATGTTGTCCTCCGATTTTTGTATTTTAGTTTTTTTCCAATTGTACCACTTGAACGATATAGCTGAAATCTATGTTTTAAAAATTGCTAATTTTTACTAATGTTTTTGCTTCGTAACTTTTTAGTTTGAAATATTTTCTAAATGCATTTAGAACAAAAGTTGTGCCTAACTTAAAGGGCTTTCATTTGAGACCAGAAAAAAGGGGCTGTCCCCTTAAATAAGGGATCTAGGTGCCCGAAAAGTCTTTGCTGTATAACTAAAAAACGATACATGCTACGATAATGATGTCGCTGGAAAAGTTGTACTTCATTATCTTATCAATCTAATTGTAATATAGTATTGTTTGGATATTGCCCAATATGAGAGTTAAAAGCTTCACATGAAGACATGCATACCCGCTTTCATTTTGCTTATAGGGAATAGCTCCCTGTGCGTAATAGTGTTTTAAAGTAGCATCAATACTTTTCTTGTCTAAATTTATCCCCAACTTATCACAGACATGCCTTTATTTGTTTTACGAGAGATCTAACTCTTCAATACTCTGCAGTCTAGGGGTTACATTAATACATAGAAAATAGGCATGAACTAATTTTCAAGATTTCAAATTGATTTTCTAAAGCCCTAATTGGTCAGACGTTAAGGTAGTGTGAAAATGACCTATCAATATCTGTAAGGCCCTGACAAGTGTAAGGAGAAGGAGGATTGTTTTAATAAGACTGATTGACAATCCTTTCTTGACTTGAAGCTGTAACGGAAGACCTCCTCGTTGCTTGCAACGAGCTCGGCTCTAGTTTTAAGTGATATTGTAAAAAAGATAAGCTGTTGACAATTTTTAAATGGTTGGATTTGAAAAAAAAAACATTCTTATATTTCATATTTTAAATAATTTTGTAATCAGATATGTTCTTTGTAAAGTGAATCTAACTATTCAATGATGTTTGAACCTATGCAAAGACATATGGGTTCAAGGAAGGTATTCCGACTGCTTCCCGAGTAGAAATCAAAGTTTCAACTGCCGCTGTCATATCTCTGGTTAAAAGTACAGGTACCTTCCAAAACTTCTACCAAATCCATTCTTTAAAAGGAGATAAAATTAAACTAAGATAACTAACAGTTATATGTACCATGGTATAGTACAAATGAGCACATGCCAATTTCTGAAACTCTTAGACCAACTATATCTTGCAAAAAAATCTGTAAATTCAACATAAATGTTTAATGCTACAACAAACACTTGATTTGAATTACTCACTTCTTCATAAGTTCTTGTTCTATTGGCTTTAAAGTTTTTGTTAGTTCCTGGTTTGCTCTTTCCCAACTAGGCCTTGATTTGAATTTGGTCACTAGCATCATGGCTGGTTCGTTTGATCTGCGTTTGTTAAAACATATTAATCTGGACAGAGTCACCTCTGCCAAATGCCTCCAGGTTGCTAAAGTGGCATTCTGTTGCAAATGCTCTATGCAGTGTGCCATCTCTGAATTCAGATATTGCTACAAATATTTTGAAAAAAAAAAACCTTTATATAAAATCTAGTGTAAAATAATAAAAATCACATCTACATAACAACAAACAAAATTACTGTGTGACATTAAGAGTACTTATAATATTATATAATAATAATTTGGATATGTTTTAGCTTGACCATTTTAACACATATATTACTGACAGGTACAGTCATGTTTGTGAAAATCGTGTTTCCTTGAACATTCTAAAGCTAGCAACATTACTGTTTTATTCATTTTATGAAATGCTAATTCTACTTACTGTTAATTTAATAAGATCTGATGTAATTGGAAGGATTTCCTTCTTATTAAATTTTCTCTCCTGGAGGGACTGATGTGCAATTCCAGATATGGCATCTGTAAACTCATTTCTGTAAAGATCCACAAACTCTGAGGCAGCTTTTTTAGCTTCAATATCTTTCTTCCTGATAGCTTGTCCTTTTTTAAGATCAGCAACTTTCTTAAGTAATTGACCTGCTTTTAATGCCAGTGATGGCTTATTAAAAGTGTTAGTTCCACTTAATGAGTTTCTGTCAGATTCCATGGCCAAAGACTTTACTGCTGTTATGCAGACATCAAATTGTGAAGGTGTGATAAAATCTTCCACTGAGGCAGATTCATTGCCCGATAAACTCCGTAACTGTAACTTCAATCGTCCCATAATCCGAAGTTTCTGCCTCACCTGTGAAGCTCTTCTAAAACCAAGTTTGCTCAACTGGGCTTTACCTAACATTAGAAGCAGATATTCACTTTTAACCGAACGACTGATCTCATCAGAATGAAATGAATCTAAATCATACTTCTGGAAATCATCATCTATGATGGGACCATTAATATTGACTTCGATGGCTCCCTGCAGTATAGATTTCCCAGCCGAGTCTTTCATTTCCTTTGACACCTGTTCTGCATTTTCGTATCGAACTGGAGTTGAACGAAAAGGGCAGTGCTTAGCATATCGCCATAACTCTTGCTTCACATAAAATGCAAGACAAAATTGGCATGGCAAATAATCGTCCGGTCTATGAGCTAATGAAGACGGTCTTCTACCAACAAAGAGAACACCTTTCCTATCCTTCAGCACATCACCATTATGGGCAAAATTGCCCATATTCCTATATTTATGGGCAAAATTGCCCATATTCCTATATTTATCAAGAACAAATTTTTCCTCTTTACAATTTTTTTCTGACGAGGACCGTCTCTGGTTTTTTGAGACACTTGGTAAGCTGGCTAATTCTGGTACTTAAGAATGAACAGTGACAATATGCCTTCCAATTTTCAAAACAGATTTGCCACAAAAAGCATGCATGTCTCTTTGAATAGTCTCTTTTTTTCACTTTGGGACACAACTTGTATTGTCAACATCTCCTCTGCATCTAGAAAAAGAAAGTAAATATATAAAATTGACCTTGAATGGATGTCAGAGAAACTTTACTATCCAGATAAGGATTCGTTAGACGATCCAGATTCCGCATTGGGCAAGAAAACGGGGCTTCGAACTCGCTACGTGTTTACGCAGGAGTTGAAAGCCGTCGATTTGGAGGGACCGTTGTACTTGGACTGTTTCTGTTTGGACAAGTACCTGATCAACGGTGTGGACTTACAGCTTCACCTCTTTCGTTCCAGAAACGAATTTGTCTCGATGAGTAAAGAGGCGAGTAAGACTTACAAAGTCACCATCTTGGATGCCATTTTCAAGGCGTGAAAGGTCAGACTGGATAGCACCGTCCTGCTGAACCACGCCGAGGCTCTCACCAAAACGCCGGGCCGTTACAACTTTCTAAAGACCGCCGTCAAGATGACTAACATCTCGGACCAGACCAGCGAATTCTACTGGGACGACGTCTGGAACGGGAAGCGACCTTCCAAGATTTACGTGGCCTTCGTTAAGCAGGCGGCCGTCAACGGAAGCTACGCGAGCAACCCCTTCAACTTTCAGCACTACAACGTGTCTGAAATCGTAGTGACCGTCAACGGAGAACCCACGCCCGTCCGTCCTTTGAGAATGGATTACGGAAGCAATCGAAATTACGTCACTGCACTCTGTAACCTCTATCAAGCTTCTGAGAAATGGAACAGAGACGACGGTCTGGCCATCGATCGGGACGAGTTTTCTAGAGGATACGCCATCTACGCCTTTGACCTTGACCCCAATGATTTGGGCGAATGGTATATAAACCTTGTTCATCAGGAAAAAGTGGGAGTGTACGCGCGATTCTCCTCGGCCACCACGGAGACCATCAGTGCCCTCGCCTTCTGTGAATAGCCTGGTCTCCTCCTCGTAGATCAAGCCAGAGGGATACGCCTGCTGTAGACATGAACTCGTTCCAGCTTCTCGAACTAGCTCAGACTTTTCCGGGATTGAAACCTTACTTTAGGGGTGCATTTGCCGGCGACACGCTACCTGTCTGTGTTCGGCGATTTCCCTCGGCCTTCGTGTGCAACACGGATCCCTTGGAGAAAAGGGAAAGCATTGGGTTGCCTACTGGTTTCGTAATCCCTACGAGTGCGAATGTTACGACAGCTTTGGGTGAAGGCCAGAAGACTACGACAGTCGCCTGAGAGACTTTGTCGATCGCAATGCTCTCCTCTGTCTCAACAACGACGTACAAGTGCAGCCGAGTTGTACTGTCACCTGTGGACTTCACGTCATGTTTATTACGGGCCGCCAGGAGGCGGTCCGTTATTTGATATACATTTA